>JACEEZ010023757.1:17500-35152 GCA_016584305.1 Chionoecetes opilio | reverse complement strand
CGGGGGGGGGGGAAAGGGCAGGCAGGAGACCAGGGGCTGGGCGGACAGAGGGCAGGCGGGATGACGTGCTGGGGGGGGCAAGGGACGGCAGATGACAGTGCTGTGGGCGGGACAGAGGACAGGCATGATGACAGTGCGTGCGGACGGGGAAGGTGACAGCGTGGGCGGGACAGAGGGACAGGCAGGATGAGGGCTGTGGGCGGGACAGATGAGTGGGCAGTTGTGTGTTTTGCTTCTATTGTTATTTTTGTGCAGCAAAACAAAACACTTGACACTGACAGTTGTGTAGGGCGGCCAGAATAATGGCCTCCTGCTCCAGCAGGGAACGTACCTGTTCACTGACTCTCTGCCTCTTTAAAAGATCCTCCAAAGCATAGTTGACAGGGAACTCCCCAGGCACAGGCACGGGGTATTCGGCGCGACAGGTGGGGCACGTAACCGGACGTCGCTCCATAAGACCATTGAGACAGGGGGTGCAGAGTGTGTGACCGCAGGGCAGAGTGCGCGGTCTACGAGTTTCCTCATAGGCAGTCAGGCACACTGGACAGTCCATCACGTTATCTTCCTGGAAAAATGCAGCGAGCATCATGACCCACACAAGACACCCGTGGACCAGGCTTGGAGTAATTACATTGGCTGGGTCAATTACAATTACAATTACAACTACAATTACAATTACAACTACAATTACAACTACAATTACAATTACAACTACAATTACAACTACAACTACAATTACAACTACAACTACAATTACAACTACAATTACAACTACAATTACAATTTCAACTACAATTACAACTACAACTACAATTACAACTACAATTACAATTACAATTACAACTACAATTACAATTTCAACTACAATTACAACTACAACTACAATTACAATTAGGATGACTTGTCCAACTACTCAATTACAATTACCAGGAAGGATTTTTTGTTTATTACAAATACAATTACTCAATTTAAATATTTCCAAATCACAATTACAATTACAGCAAAGCCAGTGTTCCATGACAGGTTGCAATAACATTTTACACTGTATATACTGAACTCATTGCTCATTTTTTATATACATATACAGTATATATATATATATATATATATATATATATATATATATATATATATATATATATATATATATATATATATATATATATATATATATATATATATATATATATATATAAGGAAGGAGATATGCGTCCAGCTCGAGCTCGAGCTTGACAGACCTACAAAGCGATCCTAAGCAGAAGAGGTCACAAGAAGAAGAAGAAGAAGCCAGACACAGGCCGTGGCTGTCAAAGGTATAGCTTATTATCATGCCTGTTGCTCATTATTATATATATTGTATGGTTGTGATGAGCAACGATGTGTTCTCTACACGTGTCACTATTTAGGTCAGTGTAGCACTGCGTGTCACCTTAGATAAGGGTGATTTAGGGTGTTGAGGTGACAGGGAGACGTAGCAGCGGCCACGCCATAACACTAATACTCACTATTGTAAACACTACACACCTTCTACCACTAAATCACTACCAACACAGGCTCCTTCCTTATATATCTTATGATGGGATACATCAAAACTCCTTAAAACCCAACCATTCCTAAACAAAATAACTAAATAACACAATTATGTTGAGTTGACAATTCAAGCGGCGATAAGCGGTCTGGCATGCCATTATTGCTCGCAAATTTGTCACGCAAATGGAGTCCGTTAAATCCGAAGTCTGTTAAATTGAGGTTCGACTGTATATATATATATATATATATATATATATATATATATATATTATATATATATATATATATATATATATATACATTCAAACCTCGATGTAACGGACTTCGGATTTAACGGACTCCATTTGCGTGACTTTTTTTTTTTTCTTTTTTTTTTGCATATTAGACCACTTATCACCGCTCATATTGTCAACTCAACATAATTGTGTTATTTAGTTATTTTGTTTAGGAATGGTTGGGTTTTAAGGAGTTTTGATGTATCCCATCATAAGATATATAAGGAAGGAGCCTGTGTTGGTAGTGATTTAGTGGTAGAAGGTGTGTAGTTGTTTACAATAGTGAGTATTAGTGTTATGGCGTGGCCGCTGCTACGTCTCCCTGTCACCTCAACACCCTAAATCACCCTTATCTAAGGTGACACGCAGTGCTACACTGACCTAAATAGTGACACGTGTAGAGAACTGCACTTCACAACCATATAATATTTATAATAATGAGCATTAGTCATGATAATAAGCAATACCTTTAGAAGCCACGATTGAGTCTGACCTGTAGTAATTTGTTTACCTTTCACTAGAGCTTGAGCTTGACTAGCTACACGGTCTGCTGGTGTGTGGGATTATTTCTCAGGGATTTCACAAGTTTTCCATTTTTTAAATATATTTTTCCACCTTTGGGAATATACCCTCGCTATAACGGACAATCGGCTTTAACGGACCACTCCTCCCCGCCTTTAGTCCGTTATATCGAGGTTTGACTGTATGTTTACACTCAACCCTCGATTTCCCGGACCTCCTATTGCTGGATTTCGGATTTCCCAGTCATTGTTTGCCCCCGGACATATTTGGCATGGCGGACACATGTCCGGAATAGTCGGGGACGTTAAGGAAAGACTGGCATTCAAAGTTCCCGGCCGTTAGTTTGAAGATGCTGCCACCAGGGTCAGGGCGGGCACACACAGCCCCTCGGGGTGACTGTTATCCCCACAATGCCTCCCTGCCCCCCCTGCCCCCCTCCCCGGCCACACACCTCATCTCCCGGGTCTCCCGCGCCACCTGGAACAACAGGCCCGGCGATGCCCTCCACACCACCTCCAAGGGCCAATACCGCACTGACTCTTCCCCCAGCCCTGGATGAGCACAAAGTCCCGCGTCCCGGATGTCACCCTCACCCGCCTCCGCCTGGGGCACACCACACTCACGGCTCACCTGCACCGCCTCCGTCAGTCCCCTGACCCCCGCTGCCCCTGCTGCAGGAGCGTCTCTGAGACTATGGAACACTTTCTGCTGCAGTGTCCGTTAGGGTGGTTGTTAAAAATGAGAGTTGTAACACTAGAGCTCCCCACCACTGGATGCCTGTCACACTTCATTACAAAACACTGTAGACAACATGTTATCAAAATAGCATGACCTTACTGGTGGTCAATGACCTTGAAGTGTCACCCTGAAGGCCATGTGGTGGTAAACGGCAAAGAGGGCTTTGTAACGAACACATGCCCCAGACGGTCCTTATCAGCATGCCTTTCTAAGGTCATTGCAGCAAAGGTCTCAATGATAACATAATGCATCTGTCTTCATCCGTCTTAAGTAGTACACTTTTCTTATCCAGGCGTGCTTTTTTGTCTCTGTGTGTGTGTGTGTGTGTGTGTGTGTGTGTGTGTGTGTGTGTTGTGTGTGTGTGTGTGTGTGTGTGTGTGATGGCAGCCACTAATACCAAGACACGGCACCTTGTGGCACCCCTGGAAACAATCCCTGGAGCCCAACGACCAGCTGTGAGAGAAGTCTTGGGTCTGGTTATTTACAAGCTCCACGTTCAGAAGAAGAGGATCCCCGTTTGGGCACAGCAGGTCTCCCTCATTGTTGAAGGAGTCCGGGCTAGGGCAAGACTTCCAATGCAACGAATTGATAAGGTGGCCACCAAGATCCAGAAGCTGCATAAAGAATATGCCCTCATCGGGAACAACAAGAATATGCCCTCATCGGGAACAACAACAATATGCCCTCATCGGGAACAACAACAATATGCCCTCATCGGGAACAACAACAATATGCCCTCATCGGGAACAACAACAATATGCCCTCATCGGGAACAACAACAATATGCCCTCATCGGGAACAACAACAATATGCCCTCATCGGGAACAACAAGAATATGCCCTCATCGGGAACAACAACAATATGCCCTCATCGGGAACAACAACAATATGCCCTCATCGGGAACAACAACAATATGCCCTCATCGGGAACAACAACATATTGCCCTCATCGGGAACAACAAGAATATGCCCTCATCGGGAACAACAAGAATATGCCCTCATCGGGAACAACAAGAATATGCCCTCATCGGGAACAACAAGAATATGCCCTCATCGGGAACAACAACAATATGCCCTCATCGGGAACAACAACAATATGCCCTCATCGGGAACAACAAGAATATGCCCTCATCGGGAACAACAACAATATGCCCTCATCGGGAACAACAACAATATGCCCTCATCGGGAACAACAAGAAGTGCACTGCCTCTACCCTCCACGAAGTAAGCCCCCCGGGCCCCCAAACACCTGTACACTTTAGAGGGGCCCTCCACGAAGTAAGCCCCCCGGGCCCCCAAACACCTGTACACTTTAGAGGGGCCCTCCACGAAGTAAGCCCCCCGGGCCCCCAAACACCTGTACACTTTAGAGGGGCCCTCCACGAAGTAAGCCCCCCGGGCCCCCCAAAACACCTGTAACACTTTAGAGGGGCCCTCCACGAAGTAAGCCAAACACCACATAGGGGCCCTCACAAACACCCAAACACCTGTACACTTAGAGGGCCCTCCACGAAGTAAGCCCCCCGGGCCCCAAACACCTGTACACTTTAGAGGGGCCCTCCACGAAGTAAGCCCCCGGGCCCCCAAACACCTGTACACTTTAGAGGGGCCCTCCACGAAGTAAGCCCCCCGGGCCCCCAAACACCTGTACACTTTAGAGGGGCCCTCCACGAAGTAAGCCCCCCGGGCCCCCAAACACCTGTACACTTTAGAGGGGCCCTCCACGAAGTAAGCCCCCCGGGCCCCAAAAACCTGTACACTTTAGAGGGGCCCTCCACGAAGTAAGCCCCCGGGCCCCCAAACACCTGTACACTTAGAGGGGCCCTCCACGAAGTAAGCCCCCGGGCCCCCAAACACCTGTACACTTTAGAGGGGCCCTCCACGAAGTAAGCCCCCCGGGCCCCCAAACACCTGTACACTTTAGAGGGGCCCTCCACGAAGTAAGCCCCCCGGGCCCCCAAACACCTGTACACTTTAGAGGGGCCCTCCACGAAGTAAGCCCCCCGGGCCCCCAAACACCTGTACACTTTAGAGGGGCCCTCCACGAAGTAAGCCCCCCGGGCTCCCCAAAACACCTGTACACTTTAGAGGGGCCCTCCACGAAGTAAGCCCCCCGGGCCCCCAAACACCTGTACACTTTAGAGGGGCCCTCCACGAAGTAAGCCCCCCGGGCCCCCAAATTATATTATATGTAAAATACTAATTAACTTATAAACTACCGTAGACAACAGTAAAGTCGCCAGGACAACTTTTTGTTCTGTTTACAGCCGTTAGGTGGCGTTAATAGTTACATTGCTACATCCATGATTTCAGGACAGTTAGAAGGGGCTATCTGGAGAGTCTGTGTCATTTTGTGTCTTCATCTGTGTCATAGTAGGGCTATAAATGAACAAATGACAAAAATATCACCAGAGTGGCCACCAACAGTCGAGTCGCCATCTAGTGTTTATTTACTGAGTGTCGTACCGCCGTCGTCGTCGCCCGAAAAAAAAAACGCGTAGTGAAATTGTAAAGCGTGTATACTTGCAGCTACAAAGCATAAAACAACGCTGAAACAGTGTAGATTATACAGTCATGATATAAACTACTGTGTATCATCTTCAGGGGCACAGACACAGCAGTAGTGAGGCTGTCATTCCTTATATATGGCGCCTGGCGACATCACTGCAGGTGGCGACTTTACTGTTATTTACGGTAGCTATCCTAACTACCACTATAACTACGTTCCTAACCTAAACCACCTTCCTAAGCAAAATAAGGTCACAAGAGGAAGAGGAAGAGAGTGAGTAGTACTAAAAATTCTTGTTGTATATATATATATATTAATATATATATATATATATATTAATATATATATATATAATATATATATATATATATAATATTATATATATATATATATATATATAATATATATATATTATATATAATATATATATCATATACATATACATATACATATACATATACCATATATAATATATATAGAGAGAGAGAGAGAGCGAGAGAGGAGCAGAAAGAGAGAAGAGGCGAGAGAGAGAGAGAGAGAGAGAGAGAGAGAGAGAGCGAGAGAGAGAGAGAGAAGAGAGAGAGAGAGAGAGAGAGAGAGCGAGAGCGAGAGCGAGAGCGAGAGCAAGAGAGAGGAGAGAGAAGAGAGAGAGAGAGAGAGAGAGAGAGAGAGAGAGAGACTTGATACTTGATAGTTTATTTGGCTTGGTGTAATACAACAGAGGTCATAATCAATCCTACAGTCATATAAGCCACGGTCCATTAAGCCCAAGCTCTTGTAGGGACCTCATGCTATGATAATGTCCTTGTCTCTCGTGGACTAAAGTGGACTATTGATAATTATACATTGACATACCTAATACTTTGAAGTAAGACAAGAGATAACAATACTGTAATAATAATAATAATAATATAATAATAATAATAATAATAATAATGAAAAAATTAAAAAATGTGTCTAGTAAAAATAATAATAAGACTCAATAATAATAACTATGGTAAATAGTGATAATAATCAAAATAAATATAATAGCAATAATGGTCAAAAAGAAGACAATAATGATAATAATGATGATAATATTAGTAGTGATAAAAATGATATCGATAATAACAATGATGAGAAAAAAAAAAAAAAAAAAAAATATATATATATATAATAATAATAATGATGATAATAGTCATAATAGTAACAATAATATCACTACTGAATATCAAAGTAATAATTAATGATAATAATGATAATGATAATAGTAATAGAGACACCGATGGAAGTAGTCTTGGTAGTTACAATAACAACAACAGTAACTATGATAACAACAACTATAATATAGGAATAGATCACAAGTTAATGCAAGACTAATAACCATTTCCAAAACAGTGCCCTGTACCAAATATATATACAAGAAATCTATTCATACGCACATAAATATACACATACACACATATACATATGCATATGTAACGCGAGAAATTACATTAATAGGGGAAGAGATGAAATAACACATAAGTATCAATAAGCTAACGAGGAATTTTCCTCCACGCCTCATTCCTGAATCACTGGTTAGGCTTATATTTTAAGCCAGTAGTAATTAGACACGTAGCGAAACGAGGTGAGAACGGGGATTCTAGGTTAGGATAACTTTAGAAGCAGCTCGACGTTCATTGAGTTAAGTCGCCTGTGGGGAGGTGATATTCTCGCCCTTGGTAAAGGTATGTTATGAAATGTTTGTTAACTAGAGATGTAGACATGACTTACTGGTGATTCCTTTTGTTGACCAGGACTAATAAAGTGTATTACTTAGGGTCCCAAGGTAGGATGCTGTTGGCGGACCAGGGGGCCAAGCGCTCACAAATTAGCAGAGGGGGCAACCACAACATGTCACAGCCAGCCGTGTGAGGACAAGGAGAAAGAAGGAAATAGAAAAATAAGTGAGAGGGAAACGTTGGAAGTGGGATAGACTACGTATACATTATATTAGGATAACGACTTGAGCATTACATGTGCGTATCGTTAAGGGGTGACAGTGCAACCGAAGTTACCAAAGATGGTAAACTATATTAGGATAACGACTTGAGCATTTCGCGTGCGTATCGCTAGGAGGGAAGGAAGACTTAATATTAAGATAACTTGTGAATGTATAATAATTACCAAGTGAGACGGTAAAGAGTTAAATATATTATAATTAGAAATATATTAACGCGTTGTCATTCAGTTTCCAACCAGTACTTACATATTTTCTTAAATCTTTTATTTTTGTTCATTCGTATATTTTTCCCACTTAATGTGGGTGGTGGCAGCGGAGTAACCAGGACTGTAGAGTACACTGCCAAGGTGGCCACTACATAATGGTAACAAAGGTGTAGATAGTCATTTTGACCACTACATTTTGGTGGCAGCGGTTTGGATCCATTCGATGGTTTCCGCGTACTCACATGCTGACTACGCCTTGTTAGTTTTTTTTTTTTTTCCAAGTGCCAGTTACCCAGTGATCACATACTGTACAGTATAGGTGTACATATAGGTGTATAGAGTAGCGTTAGTGACTATGACTAGTTCGTTCAGACCGTGGAGGAAGATGATCCTAACATGTGGGGGGGGGTGGCAACCCTCACCTTCCCGCCACATCTCAGTGTCCCCGAGGCGGGCAGTTGGGACTCCGGCGAGGCAGTGACCAGTCGTCCTGTCAGCTCTCTGTAACTAGAGGTTAAGTCTCCAATAAACATCACGCCGCGCCCCCAGCCCTTCTGTGTTCCAACCCCAACATAACATAACAGTAGTTTATAGAACGCCAGGATGACAGGGGAGAAGCGCGTAATCACGCACAACTATCAGGCATGGGCGGTAGTGCAGGCTTTAGGAGGGCCGGGTCACCCACCGTAAATAGTAATAAAATGCGTAAATCAGTGTTGAGGCTTGGAAGACGCCCCCAGCAAGTAAGCAACTTCAGAGGGTTGTCGTGAGTTAAATAGCCACCGTGGAAGCCCAACATTAGTTGAAAAAATCAGGGAAAGAAATTTTGTTTTTAAATTTACGGTAAAGTAATTTTTTTGGGGGGATGGAGGATTTAATGGGTTTTTCAGTAAAGGATTTGGAGGATTTCCTCCAAAAGGAAGCAATTGGTAGAGAGCTTAAGAAGGAGGAAGGAGTAACACACGAGAGAGGCGAAACCCGTCCCGAACAATGCGAGCGATTCAAGTGGATGAGTCAGCTAGAACAAGAAGTAGCAAAGACGAAAGAAACGGTTGAGTTATTTTTGAAAAATAAGGAAGAGGAGCAGGAAGTTAGGAGACCCATGAGATCATTAATAAAACCGAGAGATATACAAATACTGAACCTCGGGGATTTACAAGGTATCGAAGCAGAGGGAAGGTTGACAGTTTTCCTTTCCCAGGTAGAAAGTTGTTCAGAGAATTTAGAGGAGAGAAAGAGGATACCTATGACTAGAGTAGATCCGCAATTAGCCTTATTGATACAGAATGCCCTCGGTCAGCATGATTTTAGATCATGGAACACCTTAACTTATTGGTTAGGCGATGAACTAACAGACAATAATGTAGACAGAATCCTTAACAGTATTTCTGAAGTCAAGTATGACTGGATGGAAGATCCACAAGACTTTGCAAATAAACTCAAATGCAAATACGCCATACTGGAAGCGAAGTCAAAACATCCAGGAGAAATTCCCCGTAGGGATAAAATCATTAAAACTAAACTGTTAAGAGGATTACCAAACCACAGTAAAGAGAAATTAGAGCTTTTTATGGATGAACAAATCCCGTTGAAAAAATTCATAGAGAGAGTGGAGACCGAGAGAGCCATCATTATCGGAAGAGAGACTATAGGATACGCGGTAAACCAGCCCCGGCAGTTATCAGAAATAACACTCGCTTCCCAGAGTAGTCCTCCCAATAAACAGGAACAGTCACAGGGACTGTCAGCTAGTCAGTCAGAGGTAAGAGAACTGCAAGCACAGATGGAAGGAATGGGGAGAGAATTACAAGATTTGGTAGTAGGTAACGACCAGCAACTACCCAGTTCAGATTGGAGAAAGAGTTCCCAGACGTTTTGCCCCTACTGTAGAATGAACAACCACTCAATCGCAGACTGTCGAAGGAAGCCAAGTGGCAACGCTTGTTTCGATTGTTGGAGAGTAGGATGTAGGAGAGGCAGTTCAAGTTGTCCTGGGAGGAAAGTGAACTCCAGGTGACTAGTTAAACATCAATCCCCAATAATCCCCTTAGCCATTAACGACCACGTCATGGAAGTTTTATTAGACACCGGAAGCGAATATTCACTTATAAAAAAGAGTGCAGCTTTAGATTTACAACTTAAAATAAGAACCCACAGTAACACCCCTAGTTTGACCGGCATAACGGGCAAGGAGTTGAGAATCTTAGGTCAAGTAAGAGTAAAAATACCCTTAGGAATAGATAGAACAATAGAAGTGTTGATGTTAGCTGTTCCAGATCAGTATTTATCCACCCAAGCCCTGATAGGGATGAACATAATAGGACTAGAAGAAATAACTATCAATTACAAAACAAAAGAAATCATGTGGGCTAACCTAACTTATCCCTTAAATTTTGTTAAACACCGATACGGTACCATCAGAGCAGTTAAGAGTGAAAAGTGCGAAGAGGAGGTGCATAAATCAAGCTGTCATATAAGGATACAACAAAGTGTGACCATAAGACTAGAAAGAACTCAATGGTTAGAATTGTCAGTGGACGAGGTAGAGGGAACCACTCTCTTGGTGGACACAAAAAAACAAGTGCAAAATCTTTCTACCAATAATTAATAACAGTAGTGGACAGCTGAAGTTACGTCCTGGTACAGTTTTAGCTAAATATAGAGTAGTAAACTCAGAAGAAATTCAAGAACAGCAAGTTACGGCCGAAACACGTTGTCTCACCACTAGGATGAGTAACGCAATGTTACCCGATAGTGATGGTAGCGAGGGTAATGGTACTCGACCGGAGCGAATACAGGCAATTCTAGAAAAAGGAGACTGGAAACACTTAAGTGAACAGGAGAGGCATCATCTTTTTGCCTTGATAAAAGAGCACCATGAACTATTTATCTTAGATGCAGGAGAACTAGGCACCATGAAAACTGAACCCGCTCATATTCAGGTGTTAGATCCAAAACCGTGTAGAGGAGTTACATATAGGTATCCGGAGAAAGCTAAAGAACTAATAGCTAAAATGTTGAGAGAAAAGGAAGAGAAGGACATAATAGAACACTCCACAGCTGCGTGGTTAAGTCCTACAGTACTGGTTAACAAGCCGAATGGGGAAAAAAGGATGTGTCTAGACTATAGAAAGGTGAATCAACATTTAGCCACTGATATACACCCCCTACCTAAATTGGAAGAGTTAGTAGAATCGGTAGCGGGCTATGAATACTATGCCACCCTAGATATGAAAGATGCGTATTATCAAGTACTGTTAGATGAAAGTAGTAAAGATCTAACAACTTTCAGTGAAGGAATATCCTTATATAGATTCAAAAGACTTCCCTTTGGATTAAATTGCAGTGCAGCAATTTTCTCTCGCAAATTAGCCCAGATCTTAACTCCTTTACTGAAAGAAAATTGGCTTAAAAATTATCTGGATGACATAATCCTGATGGCACCCAGTTACGAGAAATTATTGGAAAGGATCGATAAATTATTTGTACATCTGACTAGATTTGGAGTCAAATTAAATCTGACCAAATGTAAAATAGGACAAAGAAAAGTTAATTTTCTGGGACACTTAGTGAACAAGGAAGGTTACCAACCCAACCCAGACAATATGGCAGCCGTAGATAAAATGAAACCCCAACTAATGTCAAGGAAACCAGAAGATTTCTAGGTATGGTAGGTTTCTATAGGAAGTACATAGAAGGATTCGCTAAGATAGCAGTGCCTATCACTAATTTGACCAAGAAAGATAACCCATTCAAATGGTCAGAGGAAAGCCAGCAAGCATTTCAGATATTAAAGGATAAACTGACTAGTGCTCCCGTCTTAAGTAAGGCCAACATTAATAAACCCTTTGTGTTGGATACCGATGCCAGCCAAACTCACGTAGGAGCAGTACTGATGCAGTATAGTGATGAGGGCAAAGCCCAAGTAATCTCTTATTTTTCAAAGAAATTAAAACCAGTTGAGACGCGATACTCAGCAACAGACAGGGAAGCCTTAGGAATAGTTTTAGCTTGCAGACAGTTTCATCATTTCCTGTGGGGAACCAAGGTGATCATCAGAACAGACCACCAACCGTAGTGTCAGTCTTTAAACAACGAACAATCACCTAGGATGAACAGATGGATCCTAGAGATGAGAGACTATAGGTATCAGATAGAGTATAAAGCAGGGAAAAGAACACTGTAGCAGACCAACTTAGTAGACCAGTAAGAATCATTCGATGTCAAGTAGAAGAGAGGTGGTTAGGAAAAACTAAAGAAGAAGTAAAGGAAATGCAACGAGAGGACCGTAGATGGAGAGAAATGATAGAGTATCTAGAAGGAGGCAGAATACCCAGATCTAAATACCCCAGAAATAACTTAGATCAATTCGTAATAGAAGGAGGAATTTTTATTTTAACTAAACCACAGTTCGATAACAGTATACACTATTTATTGGTTTTACCTAGTGAACTAAAGCGAGCGGCCTTGGAATTAATTCACAATAAGGAATCGGGTCATTTAGGGCAGAGGAAATCAATAAGTAAAGCAGAAGGCTATTTTTATTGGCCCAACCTGAAAACGGATGTGAGAGAATATGTGAGGAACTGTTTGACATGCCAACAGCATAAGGGTAGTCGTGGACTCCAACAACAATGGCAAGAAATACCATCAGTAAGTAAACCTCTAGAGAGGATAAGCATAGACATAACAGACATGGGAACGGGAGCCCACGGATACCGCTATGTATTAACCATAATAGATCATTATAGTAGGTTTACTACCTTTTATAAATTAAGGACTAGGATGACCGACGAAGTATGTAAGAATTTTAGGGAATATGTCAGTTTATTTGGAGCAGCACATACCTTGTTATTGGATAATGCTAAGGAGTTTACGTCACAACAATTCAAAGAGTTGTGTGACTCTTGTGAGATACAATTAGGATACACCACGCCTTACCATCCACAAGGTAATAGTATCTCAGAAAGGATGCACCGAACAATGAAAACAATTCTCTCAAACCTGTGCAAGGGTTATCCTCATAGGTGGCCCAATTATCTCTTAGAAACTCAAAGAGTATTAAATAGTGCAGTGCATGAGACAATGGGTACCCAACCTTTCTATGCTTTTTTTTCCCGATACGCTCCAAGGTTGATTAGTGTGAAATTACCACAAATTGACTCAGAGGATGAAACAACAGTGGCACACGAAATAATCAAAAGAACAAATTTGGAGAGAGGTAGAAAATGGCGGGAGAAAGCTAATGTGAAAAGGAAAAATGAAAGGTTGGAAAAAGACGAATTGGCGTGGGTAAAAAGAGAACGTTTTGAGACGGGCACCAATAGAAAACTTTCAGTTAAGTGGTTGGGACCATACAAAGTGGTGGAAGTATTGAGAGATGGAGGTTCATATGTATTAGAAAATATATTTGACGGCAAACATGTACAGCGCGCGGCCGAGCAAATTAAGCGCTATGTAGGACAAGATGGCTGGCTGTTGGAACCAGCAGAGATAGTAGTTGTAGTGTCTTGCCAGGGTTTTTATAGGTTGTTACTGGTATCTTTGTTATTGAATGATATTAATTGGTTAGGATTTTACATTGATTACAACTGAATTGAGAATTGAAACTTGTCTTATGACTTCACTATTTAATTATAGTATGAACACTTCTCGCTGCGGAGAGTACTGAAATGGGAATGAACTTAAGGGGAAGGAGTAGGGGTAGGAGTTAAGGAGTAAGGGGAAATGCTGCCACCAGCTCAGGCAAGTAGTTCTATTGGTTTTTATTTCCTGGGAAACTTTTTGAATAGATATATATGATTTTTTTAGTGGGCGTGGTTGATACTTAAAAATTTACACCGAGAAAGGTTTGCCCTTTTTTGGAAGTGGGGGGAAATTTACTTCCTAACACAAAATAATCACCTGGGGGTTTTCTCCCAAAATGACAAAAGAACTATATTTAAAATCAAAATTTATTCTTTTGGAAGATTAGCCCTTGTTTAAAAAAAACCTTAAACCCACACAAAAGCGTTTTAACCCAACAAAAAAAGCTCCCCACCCTCCCCGGGAAAAACGCTCCCAATTTTGATACAAGAAACCCCCCTCCCCCCAAACTCCTTTAAAACACGGGAAAGCTTTTAATCTGATACAAGAAAATTTTACACCGATACGGGAAAACTTCCCCATCTGAAAAGGGGAAAGCTCTTATGAGCAGAACCTTCCTAAATAAATCCTTTTAAATAATTTTAATCCTTCACTTATTAACATACCGCAAATCTTATGTTATAAAATAAAAAATTAAGGGGGGAATATAAGAGTAAAAAATTTTGTTTGCTTTTTTCCATTTAAAAAAACCTTTGTGAGGGGTTTTTTTTGGTCAGACTGAGCCGTCCTTTAAAGTCTTAAAAGAATGGAGGGGAGGGACCCCCGTTAAAAAACCCCTTATAAGGTTTGGGGCAGGCCCCCAGGGGTTGTGAAACTGAAACGTACCAAATTTTTGGGAAAATATAGATAGAAATATTATAACGAAGAAGGGGGGGGGGGAATGGGAGCGAGATCCCGGGCACGTTTACCTTGAAAAGAATGGAGAGGGCGACTGGGTTCTCGTGGTAAAAAATAAGGTGAAGTTGGGGATGAAAGGCGGGGGGGGAAAGGGGAAAGTTCGGTTCTAAAATTGGCCTCTCCTGAAGGGATTATAGGGCCCTGAATGACTAAATTTAACCCAATTAAACAAGTTTTAAACCCAGGAAAGGGTTTCCTATAATACGTTCTTGTACTTTGGGTATAGAAGAATTTTTAAAATGGTTTTCTCTAATTCCCGGGAAAGTGTTTTGGTTTTTGTTCAAGCACACAACGCGTTTTTTTGAGCGACAGGATGGGAGTCTGAATAGAAATTTGGTTTTGACTTTCAATTTAGCGAATAACTCGACTAAACCCCCCCTGTATGAAAGTGATCTTTTCACTTTTGGGGGACTATTTTTAAGGGGGCATTTTGAATCTAGGGTTTCCTTATTTGATAGGAGGGGGAGGGGGGGATGAAAGCTTTGAATCCCTATTTTTCCCAAAGATCGCGAAATAAGTGTCCCACGAATTTTTGGGGCTCGTAATCGGAGTGGGATGGGGGGGGGGATTTAGGGGAAAGGGAAGGGAAAATAGAAATGGGAGAAAAGGAAAAAAAGGGAAATAAATTTTTACGCGAAACGAAAAAATTTAAATTTCTTACGACATTAACCCGGAATTTTATGATAGGAATTCCCCCCTATCTCTTCCGGGTAACGGGGCCCTTACAGTAGGAAAAAGAACTTAAACAAACCCCCCCCAGAGAGAGGAGAAACCCGTTAGGAATACTTTGAACAAGTTTTATGACAGGCGATAAATGTTAAACCCTAAGAGAAAGGAGATTAACGTTCAAACCCCTTTTCTAGGTGAAAGAGAGATTTTGAGGAAGGTCCCCTAGACGACTTGTAGTGGTTTAAACATTTTATTTTTGCTTTAGAGGGTGTACACAGTTTGCACTGAACACTAAACCCGCTAGGTAGTCGTAAGACCCGAGGATGTGCTTGGCTCTGAGCTTTGCTCAATGGGTGATAGACGCAGGAGTATGTATGCCTCAAGCAGGAGGTGAGCCTTATCCCAAGATACTGAGGGTATGGAGTAGATCCAGTCGTGATTTCTCCCTACGCACCTACGCCTAGGATTAGTGGGGTAAAAATGGAAATTGACCATTCCAGACTAGAGGGACGAGTCCAGTTGCGACTCTATAGGGTTTCGGCCATAACAAATAAGAGAGGAAGTGAGAAGGTTCTCATTTCAAGGTAGTAGAGTCATCACATTTAAAGTGCGTATTCCCCAAACTGGTCAAATCTACTCTTGGTGAGGGAAGTGATAAGTTAAGAATACATACTATCTCATTTTGTTGTAAATTTGTTGGAAGAATTGGAAAATGCAGGATGAGAATATTTGTTTGTAAGTGATAGAAGATCCTAAGAAAACTTATATGAAATTATGTGTGATGTATATGATAATTTTTTTTTAATATTTTTATTTAGATATCCGGTAGGATGCTTGATGAAGGACTGAGGCATAAGGAATTTTTTTTTGGGGGGGTAGAAGCTATGTAACGCGAGAAATTACATTAATAGGGGAAGAGATGAAATAACACATAAGTATCAATAAGCTAACGAGGAATTTTCCTCCACGCCTCATTCCTGAATCACTGGTTAGGCTTATATTTTAAGCCAGTAGTAATTAGACACGTAGCGAAACGAGGTGAGAACGGGGATTCTAGGTTAGGATAACTTTAGAAGCAGCTCGACGTTCATTGAGTTAAGTCGCCTGTGGGGAGGTGATATTCTCGCCCTTGGTAAAGGTATGTTATGAAATGTTTGTTAACTAGAGATGTAGACATGACTTACTGGTGATTCCTTTTGTTGACCAGGACTAATAAAGTGTATTACTTAGGGTCCCAAGGTAGGATGCTGTTGGCGGACCAGGGGGCCAAGCGCTCACAAATTAGCAGAGGGGGCAACCACAACATGTCACAGCCAGCCGTGTGAGGACAAGGAGAAAGAAGGAAATAGAAAAATAAGTGAGAAGGAAACGTTGGAAGTGGGATAGACTACGTATACATTATATTAGGATAACGACTTGAGCATTACATGTGCGTATCGTTAAGGGGTAACAGTGCGACTGAAGTTACCAGAGATAGTAAACTATATTAGGATAACGACTTGAGGATTTCGCGTGCGTATCGCTAGGAGGGAAGAAAGAATTAATATTAAGATAACTTGTGAATGTATAATAATTACCAAGTGAGACAGTAAAGGATTAAATATATTATAATTAGAAATATATTAACGCGTTGTCATTCAGTTTCCAACCAGTACTTACATATTTTCTTAAATCTTTTATTTTTGTTCATTCATATAATTTTTCCCACTTAATGTGGGTGGTGGCAGCGGAGTAACCAGGACTGTAGAGTACACTCCCAAGGTGGCCACTACATAATGGTGACAACGGTGTAGATGGTCATTTTGACCACTACACATACATGAACTTTAAATGAAATTTGTTTGTAAACAAAAGCACGTGTAAGCCCAACACGCATCATGTAAGCGTGGAGATGATCGGCTGTTGCGCGACACCAGACCCTCTGGTGGCTACCAGCGGCAATGGACCTCGTAGCTTACTAGATGCTTACAATATCGTTGCCGAATACAGTTTTGCCATCTCTCGTAGCGGTCTAGTAACTTCGACCTCGTAACAGGTATCGCTGGTAAGTTGCTGATCCGGCCCTTGACTAGGATACTCAAACACATTTAATCCTTGACTAGGGAGTGCTGAATGAAAATCAAAACTCAAAACAATTTAACCGTAAAAATTATATTTACCCTGAATCAAGAAATTTGGGGAGTAATCTTCATGCATCCGACTTCGGGGCATGAAAAAGTAAAATAGTGAGCCATCCGTGCGGCATCCGTACGCCAGGGTGGTGGGGGGAGTTAGGGCGTCGGGCGTGCGTTTGAGGTTGGGCTTACCCTGCTCCACTAAAAACACTTGAAGGGAGCGGCCAAGGGCAGGTGAAGTTTTTGCGGGGGTCAGGCGGCCGCCACCACCAGGCACTGGGTGTGGGTTTATCATTAATGAAACGATTCCTTATTCTTTGAGTTTAAATTTTACGTCCGGGGCTGTGGCCGGTAAGTGCGTTACGTCCCCTGGGGCTTTTCGTGGGGGGAGGGGGGGGGGGTGGGTTACGTTCCCTGGCTGGGGCCCGTGTAGTGGTTACGCCCCTGGCTGTGGCCGTTAGTGCTTTACGTCCTGGCGTCCCCGTGTGTGCGTTATAATACATATGGCATAAACAAAAAGGCCCCTAAGTGTACACCGGGTGCGGCATTTTGGTACCCCCCTT
>JACEEZ010023757.1:5000-10000 GCA_016584305.1 Chionoecetes opilio | reverse complement strand
TAATTTTTGATAATATAGGAATATTTTATTGTTTCTTAAGAAAGAATTTTTTAGATGTTCGCTTTTTAGCATTACAAATTTTAAATTTTTTTAAATTTTTTTAGCCCCGATGATGCCAATGCCCCGGCGAAAAGTTGCGATAAACAACCCCCAAATAGAGCGTGTCTTTGTCACCCTGAAATATCAATTTTATATATAATATAATATATATATATAATATATATAAAAATGTATATATATATAAAAAAGTATATATATAATAAAATTAATAATAAATATATATAATATATATTATATATATATATAATATTATAAAAAAATGTATAATATATATAAATTTTATAAATATATATATTGAATGTATTAAAAATAAATGATATAAATTTTATATAAAATATATATAATATATACTATGTATAATATAATTAATATATAATAAAATTTATATCATGTAATATATAATATAAATATATATATATAATTATATATATATAAATATATATTTTAATATTATTAATATAAATTTTATATTTTAATATATAATAAAATACATTTTTATATATATATTGGGAATTTATATATAATAATATATATACATTTATATTATATAACATTTAATATTAATAATATACATTTTAAAATATAATATTATCATTTTTAAAAATATAACCTTTATATTTATATATTTATATATATATATATATATTATAATTATATATAATAATATTATTTATATAATTTTAAAATTTTATATATATATATAATATATATATAAATTTTTTATATATATTATATATATTATTATATTAATATTTATATATAATTTTATTTATATTATTAATATATAAATTTAAAAAATATATATTAATATATATATTATATATATATATATATTAAAATTATTATATATTATATAATTATTTATTATCAAATAATTATATAGTACTTTTTTAAAATAATGATGATAAAGTATATATATACATAATTATTTTATACATTTAATTATATATTATATTATAATATATATATACATTTTTTAATATATATACATTTATATATATATATATTATATATAACATTTTAAAATTAATATTATTTATATTTTATTTATTATATATATAATATAATAATTACACAAAAAGTATATATATATTAATAATAATTTTAATTTTTATATATTTCCTATTTTTAAAATATTAAAAATTAAAAAAAATTATTTTTTTTTAAACCCAATTTATTTTTAAATTTTTATATAAAAAATTTTATAAAAATTTTTTAAAAAATTTTTATAAATTTTTAAATTAAAAATTTTAAATTTATTTATTTAAAATTTTTTTTTTTAAAAAATTTTTATTTTAAAAATAAATTTAATTAAAAATTTTTTAAAATAATTATATTTTAAATAAAAATTATTAAAATTATTTAAATTTTAAAATTTTTAAATTTATATAATAAAATTATTTTTTTAAAAATTAATAAAATTTATATAAAATTTTTATTTTTTTTTAAATAATATATTTTTTTAAAATATTAAAAATATTTTTTTACATTTTTAATTTTTTTAAAAATTTTTAATTTACTTTTTAAAAAAAATTTTATTTTTTTTTTTAAAAATTTAAAATCATTTTTTTTTTTTTTTTCCCTTTTTTTATTTTTAACATTTTTTTTTAAAAAATTTTTTTCTTTTTTTTTATTTCCCTTTAAAAATTTTTTTTTTTTTTTTTTTTTTTTTTTTTTTTTTTTTTTTATTTTTTTTTTTTTTTTTTCTTTTATTTTTTTTTTTTTTTTTTTTTTTTTAAAAATTTTTTCTTTTTTTATTCCCCCTTTTTTTTTTTTTTTTTTTTTTTTTTTTCTTTTTTTTTCTTTTTTTTTTTTTTTTTTTTTTTTTTTTTATTATATTTTTTTTTTTTTTTTATTTTTTTTTTTTTTTTTTCTTTTTTATTTTTTTTTTTTTTTTTTAAAATTTATTTTTTTTTTTTTTTTTTTTTTTTTTTTTTTATTTTTTTTTTTTTTTTTTTTTTTATTATTTTTTTTATTATTTTTAAACTCTTCTCTTTTGGGTGCGTTCCTTGTGTGCTTGTTTTTTGTTTGTTCCGACTTGAAAACAGCAGAATGAAGGCATTAAAGGTTGTGTTGTAAAAAAGGCTTTTGGGCACGTGTTACGGGCCGGGATGTGTGACCATTTTTTTTTTGTAATTATGCTTTGTGTTTCTTTTTTAAAAAATTTTTGTTTTTTGTTGATCCCTTACGCTATGCTGTTAATGTAATGTTAATGTAGTATGTATATATTTATTTTAAACTCTACCTTGGGGGGGTAATGCTTTAATCGCATGTCATTGTGTAAAACTATTATTTAATTATCAAAAATTATGATCAATTTAAAAAAGTGAGACACGACCACAGCTTTTAATGGACCCAGGATACAATATAGGGATGTAAAAAAAAGTTTTTTAAAGGTTAGAAATTAAGCGGGGTACGTAGAAAGAAAATCAGGGATTCAAGCGGGAAAACGTATTTTTAAAAAAGGGAAAATTTGGGGAAAAAACTGGTTCACAAATAGGGTGGTAAATGATTTGGCATGGACTCAGTCGCGGGTGGTCTCGGATTTTTGGGGGCCCCTTACAAAAAGGAGTCTGGAAAAATTCATGGATAGGGAAGAGAGGTGGATATAGGTAGTTAAGTAACGGGAACTACCTGTGTAGTCTCACGGCCTTTTGTGTTTCCTTATTTTTTAGTTATTTTCACCACGAATTTTAAAAAAAAATACGTTTTACTTAAAACGTGAAACAACGTATTTTCAGGGGGGAGAGTTTAATCCTCCCTGCGGACCTGAACTGAGCGAAACCCCTGCGGACCACCCCCCCACTAAACAGGCCTTTTTCCTCTGGGCCTCGACTGAACGCAAAAATGAGCCAGAGCTAAAAAAAATAGACGGTAAATTGCCGACTTGGGTGTTTGCGAGTTCAAAGGTTAAAGAAACAATGATTACCAAAAGGTTTTTGGGACGATTGCAAAACCCCCTGCATGTTGATGGGAGTTTTCGTGCCCTGTAAGCAGATTGTAAAACCTGCATGATGATGAGTTTTTCGGCCCGTAAGCAATTGTAGAACCTGCATGTATGATAGGATGTTATTCGTGCCCTGTAAGCAGATTGTAGAACCTGCATGTATGATAGGATGTTATTCGTGCCCTGTAAGCAGATTGTAGAACCTGCATGTATGATAGGATGTTATTCGTGCCCTGTAAGCAGATTGTAGAACCTGCATGTATGATGGGAAATTTTTCGTGCCCGAAACATTGTAGAACCTCATGTTGATAGGATGTTATTGTCCCCTATAATCATTACTATCAACCAAATTCCGTCAAAATCGCAACAACGATTGGTAATTTGGCGAAAAGGCGCATCAGCGCGTTACACCCCTTCCTCCCCCCTTTGATGATTATAAAAACCCGGGAAATAGATACACCATAAGGCGGCATCAGCGCCCCCCCCCCCCCACACTTCCCCCCCCTTTGATGATTATAAAAAACCCCGGTAAAGATACCCCCAAAAGGGCGGCATCGCGCTGTTGACAACCCCTTCCCTCCCCCCTTGTGTGATTATAAAAAACCCTGAATAGATACACAAAGGGGCTCAGCGCTGTGACAACCCCTTCCCTCCCCCCTTGTGATGATTAATAAAAAAAGTAATTTGCTACAAAATTCATGTGTAAGTAATATTTGTGAAAAACAAAGTATAAAATTATTTGTACATTAAAATCAAAGGGCAATTGAAATTGCCATGTGGAGCACCCAGCCCTGCAGCACACATTGCCGCATTTTTATAACAAGTATGGAATATATAAATGGACATTTTTGGGGGTTTCCCCCCCCCAATATTTTGGGATTTTAGACCAACTGTCTGGGGCAAAACTGCTCACACCATCTCACCCCCACCACCCGCTGTCACCAAACACACCCTCCCCCTTCCCCCTTTTCCCCCCACCACACCCCCCTCCCCCCCCTCCCCTCATTATTTTCTACTGTTTCATAAACTTTTCCCATAACAGCTCAATGAATTAGGAGACATGGCCTACCCCTGGTGAAACCCCGGGGGTCATTACCAAAATAGGCTTTTCTAGATGCTCTCTAATGGTTTTTTTCAATAACGATTCCAAAAATTTACCCCCCTGGGGTCAGGCTAACGGGCAAAAATGTGACTTTTTTCCTCTATCACCTTTAAAAATGGGAACTACATTGAAGAAGGAACCCCCTTGAGCCCCCTGTTGAGCCTTACAGCGCTACAGCAGGAGGGTGGTATCGGGGGGCCCCCTCCGTGGGGCGGGGGCATCTTTCCCCGTGTCCTAGGTGGCTTCTTGGTGCTTTTCTTGACGGGGAACCCTCGCTTTTACACTTAAAACCCTTTTAAATTTCAGGGCTCGCAGATCCTCTTTTTGTGTTTTGGTCTTGAGGTTCAGCCCTTTAGCCTGGGCTCGTCTTGATGCGCTGCCACCCAAAGTGCTCTGCGCTGTATACCCTCATCGCAACGACCCTTTAGTGGGTATCAGTGGGGCCCGCCCACCCAGCCCCCCCCGGGGGCCGCTGTCCGCCTCACCTTCATGGGCCACCGCCCTTTTTTATTCCGATTTTGTTGTCCGAAAACATTTTTCAGTTCCTTTTGGGACGCATTATTTTTGTTGTACGAGCGTGCGCGCACACACAAAACACCACACACCACACACACACACACACACACACACACATCCCCGGGACTTACTTTTGGTACCACTTTGGTACTCCTAGTGTAGGGGTTTGCACGCTCGTTCAAACCCGGGTGTCCCGGATTCGTCCCGAGTGGAGCGGGGATAGACGGGCGGTCTTCTTAAAACCCCGGCCCCCCGTCACCCAAGTGAATGGGTACCGTGTGTTAGGCGGTGGGTTTTTACCCGCCTCCCGGGTGGTGGCTTCCCCCCAAAAAAGCCTGAGGGTGACTGGGGAAAAATTTTAGATCAATATGGAAC
>JACEEZ010023756.1:0-48168 GCA_016584305.1 Chionoecetes opilio | reverse complement strand
CAGGACCGACTCTGGCTGATCTAGTTGGTCCAGAGAGTCATCTTCTGCTTGACACCCTTTGGGCATTGGTATGACTGGCTTCTGCAACCTGTGGCGACATGGCCAGGAGGGGATGACTACAGCAAGGCCCGGGAAATATGTCAGCATGTAAAAGTATGAATGACATTGTTTGAGCGGGGGGTCAAGATGAGGACTGATTTCGCAAACATCATTACCACGATTCTCAGCAAAAACAGTACCTTCTTCAAACTGGGGAATACAACCGTGAGCGTTTGATAGCTTCAAAAAAGCAAACTCTGAAAAATGACTGTGAAGTGCCCTTCTGACATAGAAAATAGAGTTTTCTGCCACTTGAAATAGTTTTTTAGAGTCTTTGTCACACTTTTTTTTGATGTCAAGATTGTAATATTTATGAAATTTATATGAAATTTTCAGAAAATTTTGCTTTTTTTCTGGATATAAATGTTCTTTTTTTCTTGAATGTTTACTTGGAGTGTTTTTTCAGAAATAATATTAAAATTTTTTCATTTGATACCCATTTTGTTGTTCTACCAATTGTAACAAAGTCTCACGTGAAAAAAGTCTGGGGGAAAGGCAAAATTAGGCCCGGTTTTTTCTACTGTCGCGGGCTTAATATCTTGAGGTCCAATGAGGCAAAGGTTCCTGAATTTTAGTTCAAAATGGTTGTAATTTTCGGCTTTTTCGGGTAAAAAAGCAGGGAAAAAACTTTGCAGGGGGTATAAAATAGAAAAAATGTTTTCTGAAAGGTCTAATATATATATATTATTTATTATTTTAAAATTTATATATAAAATATATATATATTATATTTTAATATAATATATAATGAGTGCTAACAAAGGGGTAATAATTGTATAGATACACTACACTTCAAATCTTATTTATATGATATCAGACACGGGCCGGGGGCGCGTAATCGCGCCCCCGCCCCGGGTTTTTTGCCGGGGGGCCCGACCATGCAAACCCCTCCTATGCCGACGCAGGGGAGGGGTCTGCCTATGACGAGTGCGGGGCAAAACCCTCGGGAACCCCGCCTCTAAATCAAGTGGTAGGGCCCCCTCCCCCAACTTTTTTTTATGGGGGTGGGCCGGGGCGGTGCAAGGCGGCGCCTGCCCGTCGAATCACTCCTGGATCAACCTGCGGAGGGTTCTTCGTGTGGGCTCGTGGAACTTTTCTGGCCTCTCAGACGATCATCGACTACCTCTCTATCGGGCGAGCTCAGTAGGCTGGGATGGATATAGTGGGACTCTCTGAGACGAGGAGGCCTGGCAGTGGCGAGACTAGCATTGGGGGTTACACCTACTACTGGTCCGGCATGAGCAATGGTCACCGTGTAGGGGAGTAGCTATAGGCATCTCCAGAAAACTGCAGCCGTCATTTGTTGAGGTTACTCCGGTTGATAAAAGCTTTATAAGCGGGTGAGGATGAAACACACTTTGGGCTTCATGTCTCTTGTTGCAGTGTACGCTCCTACAGATGCGTAAAACTAAAAAGAGAAGGGAGAGTTCTACGCCAAACTCGACTCTGTATTAGACCAGTGTCCTCCCGGGACCCACTCATTGTTTTGGGCGACTTCAATGCTACTACTGGCACTGTGAGAGATGGCTACGAGTTGTGTGTTGGTCCCCATGGCTCCGGTACCAGAAACACCACAGTTCTCTGCTTCTGAACTTTGAAAGGTCCAGAAGGTTGAGAATTGCAGGTTCTTGGTATCAAGACCAGAGCTGCACCGCTGGCATGGTTAGTAAGGGCCGGAGGGGTGCTAAGAGATCGACCACATCCTCGTTAGTACTCGTTGGAGGATCCTCCAGAACTGCAGGGTTTACCGGAGTGCTGAGTTCTTTGGAACAGATCACAGACTTGTTGTTGCTGCATTTAAAGCTTCATTTTCAAGTCCAGAAGAATCTCAAGAGGTACCCATACTGTTTTCATCTTGAGAAACTGAAGGACTTGACATGTGCTCATGAGTATGCGGTGGCAGTCTAAAATCGGTTTTGATGTGCTCGGTGCTCTCGGGGATCCTGTAAAAACTGGGGGATACTTTCAACGTGAAACTCTACAGGCTGCCAAGGTTGTGTTTTGGGGGGCGCCCGAGGTCAAGGCGTGGTTTTGTCTCGACGGAGACGCTAGAGAAAATCGAGGAGAGTCGCGCTGCCAGGCTGGCGGGGAAACCCGGGGACCAGCACAGGGCTCTGTCACCCCCGGAAACTAGAACCCTCCTGAGGAGAGACAAGGAGAGGTATGTCAGGAATCTCGCTGAGGAGGGTCGAGGGTCATTTGAACGCTAATGACCTCCGACCCCCCAAACCGAGCCCTGAAGAAGCTCCTTTTCCAAGTCTCCTTCTTGGGCGAGTGCTATTCGAACAGCAGATGGGCGCCTCGTGTCGGACATGGAGGGGCTTGAGTACTTTTGGGCAGTTTTCCACGGGGGACCCTCCAACTGAGCAGCTTCACACCACGGGTTTTACAGGCAGTGGTGCCGATCCTCCATTGACGAAACCGCACCCTCTCTTGACAAAGTCAGAGAGGGCTGTAGCAAATTGAAGGGTGGAAAGGCAGCTGTTGTTTGTATTCAGTGCGGACTCCTCAAAGCTGGGGTGAGGCCATGAAACCGCGGGTTGCATGCTGTCCTGACTGCCGTGTGGCAATCAGTACCATTCCTCCTGACTGGAAAAGGGGCTGGTCGTCCCTATCCGGAAGGGAAAGGGACCGTCAGGACTGCAAACAAATTTCCGCGGTATTACACTGCTCAGCGTACCAGGCAAGGTGCTTGCCCATCTATTGCTGCGCGAATTTCGCAGTCATCTGGTGAAGCATCAGAGACCTCAAACATCTGGGTTCACGCCTGGTAAGTCAACAACGGACCGTATCCTAGCGCTTCGTGGTCCTGGTGGAACGCCGACGTGAGTTTCGACAGGGGATGCTTGCAGCCTATGTTGATCTCAAGAAGGCGTTTGACTCAGTGCATCGTGAGTCCTCTGGGATCTTCTGCGACTTCGAGGGATTCCTGCAAGGACTATTGGTTTGATAACTGGTCTGTATTCTGGGACTGAGAGTGCTGTGAAGTGTGGGGCAGGTGGGATCCAGCTTCTTTCCTGTGATACAGGGTGAGGCAAGGGTGCGTCCCTGCTCCATCACTTTTCAACGCTTGTATGGACTGGGTATTGGACAGGGTTTTTAGATCAAAGTGATTGTGGACATCCGTCGGCAACACCAAGATCACTGATCTTGTTTTTGCCGATGATGCAGTAATCTTTGCTGAGTCCCCTGGAGGTCCCGGTGATGGTCTCGAGGCGCTGCACGAGGAGGCAAAGCCTTTGGGACTTGAGTCTCCTGGCTCAAGACCAAGGTCTAGGTGTTTGGAGACTTACTAGATGAAGCAGTACAGTCTGTTCATGCGTGTGGGCGAGGACATTGAGATCTTGGAAAAGTTTTACATACCTTGGCAGCGCAGTCCATAATGACGGCGGGTCAGGTCCAAGAAGTCTTACGGCGGGTTGGGATAGCCCACGGTGTTATGGACTCGCTCAGCGGGGGTATTTGGCGTTGTCCCGGGACTGTGCAGGAGGACAAAGATCCGGATCTTCAGTCGCTTGTGATCCCTGTCTTACTCTATGGTTTTGAGACATGGCACTAAATAGTGACTTGAGGGGACGAATCAATGCCTTTGGGGAATAAGTGTCTTCGCAGAATCATGGGGTATCGCTGGGATGATTACGTGTCAAATCAGCGATTGCCCCGTGAGACTGAATCGAGGCCTATTACCTGCATAGTCCGTCAGCGCCAACTTCGGCTACTGGGCATGTGGCACGCTAACCTGAAACCGATCCTTCCCCCTCGGGTTGTATCTGTAAGAGACAATCCGACGTGGAGGAGGCCAAGGGGGCGCCCACAAGGCTCGTGGCTGGGGCAAGTTGATGTTTCTTGTCGAGAGTTGCTTGGTATGGAAGGAGCCTGCATGGGGAATCGCGCGTGGTGACCCCCCGGGGGTGGCGTCCCTAGGGTGGGCGAGGCGACGCGCCCCCCGGCGTATGCCCCCAATATTGATTGATGAGAAATTTGGGGGTATTTAGGAACTTGAAACTTTGGGGGCTGAGCCGAGTCTAGAGATATTAAATTTTTTACCAGATAATTTTAATTTATTTATAAATAAAATGAATATAATATGTGAGACACTGTGCTCTACCAAAAAGTTCCGATCATTTGCTTAGGATAACTTTCGCAACATGAAATGAAAATAATATCAAGACAATCTGAGTTGGGGCTGAACTTTGTTATTATTTTTATTTGCATCAGCAGAAGTAAAACCCTAAGAAAAAGAGAACTATGGCTTGATGAAGCAGTCCTATAGATTGTATATTGCCAAAGCTCTAAGGTACTGAATCTAAACCCTCAGTGGCTTTTTTAACTTTTGCTTATTTGTGTGACAAATAAGGGCTCATTTTGAACCGTGACAAAACTGTAAACTCTGTGTTTTGTCCATCTGATATTCTCTTCTTCACCTCCTCAGGTCTTTTGGTGTCTCATTTATCTGTCGCACTCCTCATCTCCTCTGTTCTCTCTTCCCGTTTTCTCTGTATCTCTCTTGACCTGCTCATAAAATGGATACCATCAGCATATGCCAAGTAACATCTAACCAAATCTCTTTTTTCTTACTATAATTTTGTGTTGGCCCCAGTCAGAGTTTATCTTATTTTTGTAAGAAAAAATGGCTATTTCAGATCCGGGGCTATTCATAAAACATTCGGCGCTACAGTCCCCAATGCCCAAGCCTAACAACACCTATGAATTGTCAGATCCTTAACCTCAGACTCCTCATTCAGAGACCTCTGGTGACAATTCCATCTTGAGCAGGTCCATGTTCCCCTTCATGAAGACCCATCTCTCAAAATTATCGGAGGTCAGACTCGCTCTCTTGGCCTTCATGATGTCCGCTCCCTGGGAGAATAGTCTCTTCACGGCTGCAGAGCTGGGTATGACCGTGTTGTACTTAACAAACACATCTATCCCCAGGCGGCACGGGAAAGGGCGGAAATCATGGCCTGCTCCAGCACCTTGCTCCTCTACTTCTCTGAGCACCAACTCTCAAGGTATTTCCCCATCTTGTTGGAGAGACGGGTAGAGTTGGTGCTCTCTATAGCTGTGGGTCTTGGGCTCCTCAAAGGAGCCCAGGAGCGACCTGACCGTCAAAGGACGGTAGCCCCGTCCGTCCCCACTTTTAACCTGCCCACCCTGCTGGCGGCGGCAGACGTCCACCCTACCTGTCAGTTTGCGGCTGTGTTTACAAAGCTTGCCACTCAACATGGCCGCGCTCCCGAAATACCCGGATGTGTGACATCATGAGAATACTATCTATTGGGAGTTTGCGGACATGTTTGCGTTTGCGGAAGTGCTTCCGCAAATATATATATATATAAATATATATATATATATATATAATTATATATATATATAATATATATATTTTTTTTTTTATGTACACTATTAGGTTATGTTTACAATATATAGTCACGGGTTCTTTACAATTGGCCAAGGAAGCTTAAATCTTAATAGACAGGCCAGAACAATTAATATCGTGACAAGTACTCACTCACTCACAGGTGAGTGAGCACACACTCAGACTCACATGGAGTCTTACTTAGGAGCGCCAGGTATCGCGTCTCACCCTCTTCTGACTTTCCGGCCCCTTGACGAAGTGTTATAAAGGAAACGTTTCTTTCTTGAACAGTTGTTTATACAGGAACTGCTGAGTGCGTGAAATGAGAAGGTCCGCGCACTGTTCACACGGCGATAACGCAAACACACCCAACGTTAGTTGTGTCTGTCCAGGTGTGCATTTGCTTATCAACTAGGATAAGTGTCTTTTAATCCACAAGCACACACAAAACACTGACTATGCATTCTCAAGAATGCAAGCAGCAGCGGAGAAACACGATTATCTCAATGTCAACATTAGCGAGGGAGGATGATAGTGTCTGTCCGAGCAACACAATAACGGATGTGTTGCTAAAAGAGGCAGACAGAAGTACATAAACCTCCAACATAAATACATGCTGATAACATATATGTCTCATCATACACATACTACATATAATATATCCAGTGCCATAACAGATCGTCAAGTGGCAGATGAAATTTAATATTGATAAGTGCAGCGTTATGAATGTTGGTAGAAAAACCCTGTTAATTGATACACCATACGCAATTTATCGCTGAAAAGATCAGAAGGTGAGAAAGATGAGTGCGAGTGAACTCAGACCTCCGACCTAGGAAACAATGTATTGAGGCTAGAAATAGGGCTAATATGGTGTTAGGACTAATTACCGGAAGTGTTAAAAGTAAAAGTGTTGAGATTAGTCTAAAGCTTTATTTGGCTTTAGTCTGACCTCACCTACGTAGACTATGCGGTTCAGTTTTGGTCTCCAAATTACAGGATGGATACAGCTTTGTTAGAATCAGTGCAGAGAAGGATGACCAAAATGATTCATAGGATGCGTAACTTTAGTTACGAGAAGATATCGAAGTTATTAAATTTACACTCACTCGAGAGACGTAGAGTAGGAGGCGATCTGAGAGAAGCTTTTAAGTGGATAAATCAATCAATCAATCATTGGGGGCATACGCCGGGGGGCGCGTCGCCTCGCCAACCCTACGACGCCACTCCCGGGGGTCACCATGCGCGAGTTCCCATGCAGGCTCCTTTCCCATACCAAGCAGCTATCGACAAGAAACATGAACTTGCCCCAGCCACGAGCCTTGTGAGCGCCCTCTTGGCCTCCTCCACGCCGGATTGTCTCTTACATATACAACCCGATGGGAAGGATCGGTTTCAGGGTAGCGTGCCACATGCCCATATAGCCGAAGTTGGCGCTGACGGACTATGCAGGTAATAGGCCTCGATTCAGTCTCACAGTGCAATCGCTGATTTGACACGTAATCATCCCAGCGATACCCCATGATTCTGCGAAGACACTTATTACCAAAGGCATTGATTCGTCTCTTTAAGTCACTATTTAGTGTCCATGTCTCACAACCATAAAGTAAGACAGAGATCACAAGCGACTTGAAGATCCGGATCTTTGTCCTTCTGCACAGGTACCGACAACGCCAAATACTCCCGCTGAGCGAGTCCATAACACCGTGAGCTATGCCAATCCGCCGTAAGACTTCTTGACGTGAACTGCCGTCATTATGGACTGCGCTACCAAGGTATGTAAAACTTTCCAAGATCTCAATGTCCTCGCCACACGCATGAACAGACTGTACTCCTTCATCTAATAAGTCTCCAAACACCTGGACCTTGTACTTGAGTCAGGAGACCTCAAGTCCCAAAGGCTTTGCCTCCTCGTGCAGCGCCTCGAGAGCCATCACCAGGACCTCCAGCGACTCAGCAAAGATTACTGCATCATCGGCAAAAACAAGATCAGTGATCTTGGTGTTGCCGACGGATGCTCCACAATCACTTTGATCTACAACCTTGTCCAATACCTAGTCCATACAGGCGTTGAAAAGTGATGGGGCAAGGACGCACCCTTGCCTCACTCCTGTATTCACAGGAAAGAAGCTGGATACACCTGCCCCACACTTCACAGCACTCTCAGTCCCAGAATACAAACCATTTATCAAACCAATAGTCCTTGCAGGAATCCCTCGAAGTCGCAGAAGATCCCAGAGTGACTCACGATGCACTGAGTCAAACGCCTTCTTGAGATCAACATAGGCTGCAAGCATGCCCTGTTGAAACTCACGTCGGCGTTCCACCATGACGCGAAGCGCTAGGATACGGTCCGTTGTTGACTTACCAGGCGTGAACCCAGACTGCTGAGGTCTCTGATGCTTCACCAGATGACTGCGAGTCCGTCTCAGCAATAGATGGGCAAGCACCTTGCCTGGTACGCTGAGCAGTGTAATACCGCAGTAATTGTTGCAGTCCTGACGGTCCCCTTTCCCTTTCCAGATAGGGGCGACCAGCCCCCTTTTCCAGTCAGGAGGAATGGTACCTGATTGCCACACGGCAGTCAGGACAGTATGCAACCCGCGGATCATGGCCTCACCACCAGCTTTGAGGAGCTCCGCACTGATATTACAAACACCAGCTGCCTTTCCACCCCTCAACTTTGCTACAGCCTCTCTGACTTCGTCAAGAGAGGGTGCGGTTTCGTCAATGGAAGGATCGGCATCCGCTGCCTGTAACCCAGTGGTGTGAAGCTGCTCAGTTGGAGGGTCCACCGTGAACATGGTGGACGTGGATAAAGGGATACAGTAAAGGGGATGTAGGAAAAAAGTTATTACGGCCTAGTAACTAGGGTAGAACAAGAAGTAACGGATTCAAGCTGGAAAAACGTAGATTTGAAAAAAAAAATAGGGAAAAACTGGTTCACAAATATTGTGGTAAATGATTAGAATGGACAGATATAGTTAGAGCGGAGTCATTAGGGAGAGACTAAAAAAAGAGGCTAGATAATATCATGCATGAGGATAAAAAGTGGATATAGGTATTGTTAAGGTAAGTGACAGGAACTACCTCGTATATGTCTTGCGGTCTCTTGTAGCTTCCTTATTTTCTTAAGCTCTTATGTTCTTAACTCAAATGCAAATATTTTACATGCAATAATCTGTAAAAAAAATACAATACATATCAGATTTAGTTCAAACTAGGTAGGTTTACTTCTCTTTCTATGGCATTCAACAAAATAAAATCGGATTTCAACAACATTCATTATGTGTAGACGTGCAAATAGGTGTAAAAATGGGTGATTTAGGAGACACGGGTAGAGAAGCGAGTACTTAAATTCCTGACTTAAGGCGATAAAAGCACAACTTGTCAGAATAAAGTACTCGGTTCTCAGCCCGTGTCTCCTTCATCACCTGTTTTTAACATACATAATGTGAAATATCAACAAAATATTTTTTTCGAAATATGTGTTGAATGCTGCTCACCAGATTTTGTTTGTTTATGAAAAAAATGTAATAATTTTACTTACCTTCGCAAACATTGATCTACGTACACATTAAATTTCATATATTTCTTTTGTATAAAAAAAAAATTAATAGCACAGTGAGAAAGGAGATGATACATATCCACAACACCAATGCGTTAAGCCAGTATGCATTTTTTCACGGGGACCGCTATAGAAATGTGCGAGGAGACAGGGGGGGAAGCTGAGGGGGAGAGGAGGGAGGAGGAGTAAAAAAAGAAAGAATAGGGGACCGACAAGAAATGGGGTGGTAAAAGGAGGAGGAAGGAGGAGGAGGAGGGGGGGAGGAGGGGAGGAGGAGGAGGAGGAGGAGGAGGAGGAGAGAGGAGAGGGAGGAGGGGAGGGAAACAAAGGAATACAAGGAACACAAAAAGCAACAGCCGATAGGTCCTTACAAGACTGTTTGCTTTAACTATACTATACTAACTAGATAAAGAGAGAAAGGATAGGAAGTAGAAGGCTCCTCCTCACCCACCCATCCTTCCAGCCGAAGCTGGCCCGGGAAAAAAAAATGATACCATGCATATAGAAAAACTGCATGGAATTTGTGAGGAAAGTTGAAAGCTGTAATCTATGGCTACTAATACTATTTGTGGTTAGGTTAGTGCTTGATAGATTAGTAATGTATGTGTGTTTTTGTAATGGTGGTAACACGTGGTGGAGGTTCAAGGGTTGGTGCGCAGCTTGCCTGGCGCTTTTCTTGGATGCAGCAGTCCAATCAGGCCCCAGCTTCGTTCAATTCACTGCGGATTGTGTCCTTTCCGATGTAGGACGCCGTACACTTCAATGCCTCCTGCAGCCGTGACCCTGGTACCTTTAAATCCCGAGTGGTGGTCACTAACTGTCAGGGACCCTAACTGAACCACAGCCCGTCACAGGTCTGAGAGTAGTAGTGGTAACCGTACTCGGGTATCTGTGTGTGTTATGAGGTCTAATGTAGTGTTGGTGTAGGCTCACGTGAAGTTTCAGGTTTGGTGGGCAGCCTTGCCTGGCGCTTTCTTGGAGGCAGTCAGTGCAATCAGGCCGCCAGCCCGTTTCAAGCCACTGCGGTAGTGCACTTTCAAGTAGGAGACGCCGTGCACTTCATGCCCCTTGCAGCAGTTACCCCTGGTATATTAAATCCCGATGTGGTCCCTACTGCAGGGCCCTTACTGAACCACAGCCCGTCACAGGTCAGAAGTTGTATGTAGTACCGTTTTACCGGGGGCTGTCCTAGACGTGTGGGGAGGGGGTTGTGTAGACGCGACTCGCAATCCTTTTACGCAGAGAGTAGTTTTTAGAGGCCCGCGAGATAATTTTATTATTCCGAGATAAACAGTGGACAAACCGGGGATTTGATTGAAATTTTATTCGGGGGGGGGGGGGGGGGGGAGCACTTATAAATGAGTCTATGTGTATTGAGTTTACTACTTCTGACGGCAGCCCATTCCATACTTTAACAACCACACGGTTTGTGAAGATACTTTGCTTCGTTTCGTTACAACCGTTTCCTGTTTATTTTAATCCGTTGTTTTTCTAACTCTAAAAGGGTTTGAAAAGCTTGCCCGGTCTAGCGTGAAAAGATTTTCTGGGACTACGTTTTCGTAAATCCATTGAAGATTAAAATACTTCGATGAGGTCACCTTATCCTTCGTTTTGTTAGTGGTAAGATAAGTTAGTTCTGAGGGCAGATTTTTCGTACTAGTTATTTCGAATCTAGTATCATTTTGTTCCTCTGCGCTGTATTTTTTCTAGTTTAATCTATGCCTTTTATAATAAGGTGACTAGAACTGCACACAGTATTCTAGATGTGGGGGTGCGAACAACGAGTTAAAAAGATGAGTATAACTTGTTCAGATTGAAACTGAAAGTTAGTCACCAATAAAGCCAACCAATTTATTTGCAGTGTTTTTACTACCTCTATAATTTTGGTTATTCGGTTTGAAATCTTTCGAGATTATAACGCCTAAATCTTTTTTCTTTATCAACACTTGTTAGTTGGAAATCGTTCATCAACGTAACTTTTTATGAGGTTGTTTATTCCAGATATGTAGTACATGGCATTTGTCCAGGTTGAAAAATGTCCTTTGCCATTTTTTGACCATTCTGTTAGCGTGTTTTAAAAGGTCGTTTTGTATGAGTGTGGCGCGGAGATTCTGTAGAGGCTATGTTTGTGATTTCGTGTCATCAGCAAATTTCGATATCTGCTTTGATTCCCTCGTCAATGTCATTTATTATATAAGAAACAGATAGGTCCGAGAACTGATCCTGTGAACACCACTATTTACACTGGTCCAGTCCAGAAGAATTTCCCACATTTATTACCACCCTTTGGTTTCGATTTGACAGCCGTTTTCTATCCAATTTGAAAGATGGCCTGTTATAAACCATGAGCTTTTACTTTGCTAATGAGACGCGTATTAGGAAACTTTGTCGAACGCTTTTTGAAAAATCGAGGTACACTACGTCTACGGCCCTCGTCGTTGTCGTACATTTTGAATACACTATTTGTAAAAATCAGTAAGTTTTTGAGAGGCATGAGCGTTTATTTCTGAATCCTGCATGCTAGTCCTTTGATTATGTCATTTTCTTCTAAGAACCTTAACGCTTTTGTCTCTTATGATGGATTCCTTAATTTTCCAGCAACCTGATGTCTTAAACTGATTGGGCCGATAGTTTCCGTGCTGCGACTTGCTTCCTTTTTTAAATAATGGGTGTGAAAACATTTGCCTAGTTTCCGATTCCGCACGGTACTTTTCGGTGAGTAAAGACTTATTAAATAAGATGCAAGTGGTTTTACTATTTCGTTTCTTTGCTTCTTTAATATGCGTGGCGAAATTTTTAATCAGGAAAAAACAAACCAGAGCTTTGTTTATCTTTATGTTATTTATCGCGAAGCAAAATGTTCACATTCCTGAAAGGTTTAATGGCTGAGGCATTACATTTGTTCTGGGTTTTCGTGGTGGGTTGATTTTGCGTGTTTTTCCAATGTGAAGATTCTGATGCAAAAAAATTATTTAGAGTATCCGCCATAGATACTTCATTTCTGTGTGTTTCGCCATTTTCCATTTCCACGGTCCCATGTTTGACGTCATTACTTTTTTCCTTTTAACATATCTGTAGAATTCTTTAGGTTTGATTTGCTCATTTCGGCAATACGTACTTCAAAATTTTTCTGCTCTGCTTAATGAGTTTTTTCGTATTTCGTCTAATTCCTGGTCGTGATCAGCGTTTGGGTCGTCTCATTTGTGTGTTTTTCTATGGTGTTTTTCTATGCACTCCTTTTACTGCAAGGCTGTCCTTGATTTCGCGGGTGGTCGGGTCCATCATTTCGGTTTAAATGTGTTGAAAAGATGACTATATCCGCAATCGGTATTAGGATTTTATTGCTAAGTTAAGCTTACCGGTGAATTCATGCCATGCTACATTTATGTCGTACTTTCTGAGATAACAGTCCAATCGTGTTCGTTAAGATTCTTTTAGTTTATCTGAGTCCTGCCTTTCTATAATCAGAATTTTTCTTTTCCTTTCGACTAATATTCGCTTGTCTTTCTGATTTAATACTGAAAGTAATCTGCCCGGTGTCACTGCTACTAATTGCGGATCCGACGTTTAACGTTACTGACAAGATTTTCGCTAGGTGTGAAAATAAGATCTAGAATATATTTCGCCCTCTCGTTGGATGCTCCACTTAGTTTGGTATAAAGCAATTTCTGGAGATTTTTGATAGAGAGTGTTGCCCGAATGTATTGTAAGCGAGCCGCCCCACTAGTACGGGAATTTAAAATCACCGAATATTACGCTTTCGTTAAAAAAGGGGGGGGAGAACTAATTATTCCAATATTTGTTCATAGAGTTCTTCGTCTAGTTGTATTTGTTTGAGCTGGAGGTCGATAAACAAGGCCATTACTACTTTTTTGATAATGTACTCTCTGATTTAGTTGAACGAAAATTACATTACTGTTTTTCATTTTCGTGTTTAGATACTACAAGGGGATTAAAAAGAGGAGGATAGGAGGGAGGAAGGCTGAGGAGGGGGAGGATGAGGAGTAGGAGGGAGGGGGAAAGGAGGGAGGGGAGGAGGGAGGAATCATATCTGCCAGGGCCAGTCATCGACATTGCTATTGTGGCAGTTGGGTGTGGAGGCGCGGGCAGTAGTGGCGGTGGTGACTGGCGCAAAGACCTGTGAGGTTTCGGCTGTATTGGAAGACACTTGAAAATTAAGACACTTTGAGAAAAAAAAAACAGACCTAGATAAACTGAGCCACCTGAGACGCCAGGTATAGAACACTTGTTTAGCCACGGTTTGAGGTTTGGCAATCAGCGGCAAGCACCTGCGGGCAGCGGGGTCACCCACCAGCACCAGGTGGAGTGCCCGACCCAGAGCTTGGCCTAACATGGTGCTGCAGCAGCGCAGCTCCACCCTGGCCCTGGGCATCCTCAGAGCGATGGGCTGGTTCCCTTACCGCTGGGCGGACTTAACCCCGCTCCAGGCAGGCCAAGGCTTGCTGGGAAAGTCCGTGCCCCGCAGTTGGCCTTGGCCCCTTTGGAGTTTCTGCGTCGGGACTCTGGGCGTCGTAATCGGTGCCGTCGAGGCATTTATTAGGATCCAAAACATCAATTAAGAGAAACATCCCAACGCTGCAGGTGATTCGGTCTCTTTACGTCATATTCCGCGGCGTGATTGGCGTAATCATGAGCGTCTACGCTGTGCTTTTCAGCCAGAGACTTGCCCGGACCATCAGCCACGCCGATCACATAGGCCGGGAATTTGAATTTCAAGAACGCCCCGCAAGGAGGGTTTCCCTCCTACTTTTACTTCTTTTGTACGCAACTCTGATCCTGCTTTTATGCTTCTTGGAGATGGGGATGCACGAAAATCTCTCTCTGGGTGTTGGTGCAGGCTTTCTGACCCACGTGTTCAGAAACGCGTTTATCACCTCAATTACTATTTTGTACAGCAACTGCATGCACATCCTCACCGAGGCGTACTGCAAGGTAACTGATAGGCTCTTCGCAGGTAGATACACAATGAAATTAGCATCGACGACGAAAACAGCTTGTCTCACAACAGCACAGCAAGAGGCCTCACAGGATCTAACCGAGGACGTCTGTGACAATACTGGACAACAAATCCTCCGGCTTCAGGCTTTCCATAATCAAATGAATCACTACTTCGCACCCGCCATAGTCATGTCAGTGGCGTTCTGTGTGTACGCAAACATCCTCTTCGTCTTCTACTTGTCGCTGTTCCCTTATGTGGGATGGAAGGGCCGCATCTTATCCTGTGTGTACATTTTCCTGAGCACACACCCGCTCATCGTCCTCACCAATGCCTCCGTTAAGCTCAACAACAAGGTACAATAACTTCGCCCAGCGCCTGAGACAATTCCTGATATAAACCAGTCATGACAATGATCTCTGTATGTACCTGTATGAAAGCAAAGTTAAATGTCCTTCAACTTCTCCACAGAGAAAATTTCTACTGGACGCACTGGCAGCTATCAGCCACCAGGTATACATTTCTGTGTATTTACGAGTAGTATTTGTTATATATATTTATATATATATAATATTAAATATTATATATATATATATATATATATATATATATATATATATAAGCTCCCTCAACCACACGGAGGTTGTTAAAAGACGCCCTGACAAGGTACAAATCCGGCCAGATACTGTTATACAGTTTGTCTTAATTGATTACATTTGTTGAGTGTCCTGGCCGCAATAGACTAATGTCGCCTGCTACTCCCGCCGAGATGGGGTTCGGGTAATAAAATGTAAGGGTGCGTATCATTACCTTTTAACCTCCGTGTGGCTGAGGGAGCTAACACGCACTGACAAGGGTTCGAGTCCGACCAGATACTGTTATACAATTTGTCATAACATAGAAACATATTATAAATTATAACAATAATAATAATGACATAGTAATAACAATATGTAACTTAGAGAGATAAATAAATAAAGGAAAAAACATTCATGTTCTACTACTATATCTGTTTTCCACTAACAACATCTCTATACACATTTCTTCCCTCATTCACCCACTAACCTATTTCCTCCTCCTCTTTCCCTTCGCGCTCTTTTATCTCTATACATCTACTGTACCCTTGCCTGTTGCCCTCACCCTTGCCTCCCTCCTCACCACATTATCCACCCTGCAGGGAGGCGCAGTGCAGGACCTCTAGAACCTGACGGAGGACTTCCCGAACTTCAGTATGTGTGGCTTCTTCGATCTTCACAGAAAATTACTCGTGAATGTAAGTCTCTCTCTCTCTCTCTCTCTCTCTCTCTCTCTCGCTCTCTCTCTCTCTCTCTCTCCTCTCTCTCTCTCTCTCTCTCTCTCTCTCTCTCTCTCCTCTCTCTCTCTCTCTCTCTCCATATGTTCCTTTATCCTGATTTTAGTAATGAAAAAGAGAAGCCGAACTATAACGCACACACACGCACACACATGCATACACACACACATAGACACACACAAACACAAGTGTTCTATTGTTTTTCCGCAGATCTTTAGCTTCATCGCGACCTACGTCATCATTCTGATACAGTTCCACGTGGGAAAACCGGAGTAGGACTGTTGACAACCGGGTGAAGAGAGAGAGAGAGAGAGAGAGAGAGAGAAGAGAGAGAGAGAGAGAGAGAAGAGAGAGAGGAGAGAGAGAGAGAGAGAGAGAGTGTGTGTCAGTCCCCATTTCATTCGTAGTATGATCCAATAAAACTGTGCAAAATAATATTGCCCCAATCAGATGACAGTTGAAGCCCGGCCAGTAGGAAGGTAATGTGGTCGCGGCAGTGAGAACCGTGTTGTGCGTCTACCAATCACAACACACCAATCCATCTCACTCACAGGCGGGAAAGAAAAAATATGAAGAGAGAAAACTAAGAATTGGCAATTCGATAAATACGAAGCGATGAACGAATGAAAAAAAATAAAGGGAATGGTGACAATGATAATGAAAGCAGTAAATTGTTAAATGGAAAAAAAAAATATATAAAGGGGATACACACACAAACACACACACACACACACACACACACACACACACACACACACACTCTCACATACACACACACACACACACACACACACACACACACACACACACACACACACACACACACACTGTGAGATCTCCGTAGTGTAGCGGTTAGCCCACTCGGCTCACAACCGAGAAGTCCCGGGTTCGAGATCCGGGCGGAGCGAAGACAAACGGGCGGTCTTCTTAAAACCTGAGATCCTGTTCATCCAGCAGTAAATGGGTACCGGGTGTTAGCCGGGGGTTTGTGACCCGCCTCCTGGGGTGGTGGCCTCGGTCAACACTAATTTATAAGTGATAAATTATAAATAAATGATGATATGGAGACGGGGCCATACGAGCGCTGCTCAGGCTCTGTAAAATACAGCTAGGTGAATACAACGGAAGGAATACAAACACACACACACACAGGGAGAAAGTACATAATTTTGCTTATAATTTATAGATTACATAGTTTTGTTTGTTTATACTTACACTCAAATTTACAGAAGTTGGTGCGCATAAACAAATATTTGCTTCGTATTCATAAAACTTGATAAGAATGAGATGAGGAGTGATTATAATCATAACAAAAATAAGTATCATACATAATAATAATAACAACACTCTTATTATACTAATGTAAACCTATAAACACATTAAAAGTATTATATCTCTGTGGATGTATACATTCCCATGCATTAACCCATTGAGTGCAGGTCTGTATATAGTGAATGGCAGGAGAGAAAACAGAGCGAGAGGGAGGCAGTGGAGGATGTATGAAAAAATGACGAAGGGAAAAGCACTGCAGAGTGAAGGGAAGCTGACAGGAGTGTGTGAGGGTGTGCTAACTCATGGAGGGTGACCCAGCTTACAGAAGAAAGAGTACCACTAGAGGGAAGGGGTGCTGGATGTGAGAAGAAAGTGTGAATTGAATTGAATTGAATTGAAATGAATTGAATTGAATTGAATTGAATTGAATTGAATTGAATTTATTGGGTAAGCTCAGACTTTATAAAAAAGTATGGAGCACAGCTCCCAGAGGATTCAACAATTTAAAGCATTCAAATATAATGTTACATAACTAAGCAATAAAAACAAAAAAAAGAAAAAAAAATAGGTATCAAGAAAAAATAATTGGAAAATACTAATGACTAACTCTACATAATACTCATCTAAACATACTTAGCACTGACCTCAAAAATAAAGATAAATTCTTAATTACTTTTATATTGGTGTTTTGCATCAACGAAATATATTTGAAATTTGTTGGCCTATATGTATAATAATTTGGTATATACATGTCACGTAACCTCACAATTTCAGTGTTATTACATTTAAAAAGGACATGAAACTCATCTTGTGTGTGTGTGTGTGTGTGTGTATGTGTGTGTGTGTGTGTGTGTGTGTGTGTGTGTGTGTGTGTGTGTGTGTGTGTGTGTGTGTGTGTGTGTGTGTGTGTGTGTGTCGTGGATGAGACAAAGACAAATATTATTACTTGAGCGCGGGAGAAGTGTATACAATATCTGGATTTAATGAACAAAAAAGGTGCTAAGTAGAAAAATATAGGTGCACGGACTACTAGTTACACCTTAAAATCCACCCATTGCTGAGCTGCCATTACTTCACCTGAGTCACACTGTCTACAGGACCACCACTACGAAAAGGAAAGTAAGTATACTAGGTGAAAACGACAGCTGACTGAGACGGAGGTTAGGAGTCCAGGAAATAACCAGATTAGTAACCGTGTATGTCTGAATTGGCAGTCCCTGGTTGTCCCTTGTTGGCCTAATTTAAAAAAGTTACCTTTTGTTTCCTTTAAAAAGAATATAGAAAATAATAAAACAATAAAAACAAAAATGTTAGTATAGATAGTTGGAAGTGGAGGAGTCGGCTGACCTTCGATGCCACTCGCGTCTTGTCTTCATAACAACAACGCACGTCTTGTACTCTCGTCCGTCTTCCACGATAACAGCCTTCTAACGTCTTGTCCCCATGATATAACTGAATCCGAGATCAATTTATACAGGAGGATGTCAATGTAGCCTTATGTCTCTATACAAAGAACATGTTGGATTTTACGGTGGATATATGTGGATTGAGCAGTGATGAACGACCAGAGAAGCTGCTGATCACGCCTTTTTTGTTTGGGTTATGAGGTCAGACCCGACGTCAGATTTATTCAATCTTTCTCTCATCGTGACTACTGTCACGATTTTCTCAAAAGCTTCGTTCACTTGATCAGGGTTGGTTGCACCAAAGACATTATAAACAAGTCGGCCAAAGTCCGACCTGAAATTCATTCTCTCGCGCATGACATCACGGCGAGTGTACAGTAGGCAGGAGCTGCCATTCGGCATGTATCATAATGTATATTATAGCATCTAGTGGTTAGCTTAAGTATTAAAGATATTTTTGGAGTGCGAAAAAACCCTCTTATCTACGACATCCATCACCGAATTAAGTAGTGGTTTTCTATGAATGAGAAACATTTGAAATTAGAGGCGTTGTATGTGTGTAAAATGCTTGGTCAGCTTCGTACCTCAATAAAATGATGACTGCAGTTAAGTTCTTTTGTTCAAAATCATGTATAAACGGCCTAATAATGACGGCTTTATCTGATAATGAATTATAAGCACTTTTGCTTTGAGCGTTATCTTCCCTCAGGCAGCTTCTACGCATTTGAAATCACTCATTCCGTGACTGACAGTCGGTGTGGCGGGACGTCACACTCTCTACGTCACATCACGGCTCTACACACTCTGACACACCTTGCATGACATACGTGTCTTACCTTCAAGAGCATAGCATTAGATTCGTGAGAATGTGATCAGTATTGTGTACTCTTGTGATAGAGAGCGAGAGAGTTCTAGCTGGCACACAAGCTGCGGACGACCCTTTGCTTGTGCCGCTGGGACAAGCAAAGTTCCATTCCCACCTGCCATGCATCCTCGTCCCGCCTCCGTCCCCATCGGCTGTAACAGATGGTCACTACTTAACCATGCGGCCATGCCTTCACACTGTCCTGTCTTCGGATGTAAATATATGAAAAATATATTAGAGCAAGAGGACAAGGAGCGGGACGCATTTTCCCGTATTCTGGAACAGTATGTCGAGTTTACTCTTCAACACGTCAAGTTAGATTACGGTTACGTTCGGGCAATTAAACATATTCACACGGGTGTAACTTTGTGTGGGAATCACAATGAGTGTATTTTCAAGAAAATCCTATGGTTAGTTATGGAGTTACAGCCATGCGTCTTCACAGAGATGGAAGAATAGGTGAGCGGGACAGGGCTGAATAGTCTGAGTAGGGAAGACAGTGGGAGGGGACACTCGCGCTGACGTCACGGAATCAACTCAGCTCCGCCCACTTGGCAGACCTGTTTATGCGGCTTTGTTTATACGGCTTTGGGTTGCACAATTCATCGTTTTGTTTCACTCATCTCACGAGTATTAGTATTATTCGTTCATTACTTTAAGGCATTGGTATACTTATCGTTGTTCGTATCCCACTGGTGCCACCGTTTTATCTTACCCTTTTCTATATTCCTTTTTACAAATGTCTAAAATGTTTAAATATTCCTTTTTACAGGTAACAGGGTTCTACCCAAGGAACTTACATACGTCAGTGCCACAGTTATGACTGATTGCCGATGAAGTCTTTCCTACAAGTGTATCTCACTTCCCTAACCAGATGACACTTCAGGTGGTAATTAATAAAAGTGGTTGAGCGGTTTAATTATTCAGTAAATAAGGCTTGCTGATTTAGGTAAAGTATACATATGCATATGCCATGAACGAGTAAGGCAGTATACAATTATATAAGATATGAAATATATTTGCACTTTGAGGGAGAGCAACTAGTCACGGGTTCGTACAAGCGGTCAATGCAACTAAACTCTTATAGACAGGCCATAACAATTATTAACGTAAAACACACACACATAGGTGTGGTGCAGCACAGAGTGCTTCTGTAACCTCTCCTTTCATCTCTGTTCTTTCTGCTTTCCACCTGGTCATCGGCGCCTTTATAAAGAGAGGTGTCCTTTGTTGTACAGCTGTGTTGTCTACGGTGTGACGCAGAAACACATCCGAGAGAGAGAGAGAGAGAGAGAGAGAGAGAGAAGAGAGAGAGAGAGAGAGAGAGAGAGAGAGAAGAGAGAGAGAGAGAGAGAGAGGAGAGAGAGAGAGAGAGAGAGAGAGAGAGAAGATAAGATAAGATACTTTGATCCTATCTAGACACTTTGCAAGTACCAACTACAAGGTTATTGACTATACACAGCGCCATCACGTCAGCACGAATTAGGCGGACTCGAACCGCTGACCGAATGCGCAGGGACGCTGCACATTGCGAGCTCACGTCTCTACCAACCATGCCACCCTGACGGGGAGAGAGAGAGAGAGAGAGAGAGAGAGAGAGAGAGAGAGGAGAGAGCTCCATGCCCCAGCATAAACATTTCACCCTTAATTCGTAAGTTTCCATCGTTTACACTGTCCGTTATTCGAATATTTTGTTAACCCGGGAGCTGCGGGGAGACTCTTAAGAGTTCCCCCGGCGGACAGCGGGAAGACTCTTAAGAGCAGAGCTTTTGAACTCGTACCAAAACCGCGCGTTTATAGGCAGGCGGCTAAAAATTGGTGTGGGTATAGTACTACATGTCAACTCTCGACACCACCACCGACTACATGTTTCTGTGGTACTTCACATGTGTCTAAAATACAATGTCTGCTTGCATAAAAATGCAATTCTGAAGTCCATTTATACATACGACACACACATGTCTCACTTTCTCTCTCTCCATTCCTGACTCATGTTATTGTAGACCTCTTGGTGGCAACGAACACCAGGCACCTCCTAGACATAAGGTTCAAAATCCCAAGACATCCATACGCCTGGGGCGCCTCCACAATTATCACACAGCTGCATATGTTTACTGCCTTCACTCTCTCCACGACTCACCCCTTGCCTCCCTCTAACGCGGTAACCCACCCCCTCCACCCTCTCGTTCTATCCCCTGGGCGCGTGAAAATTCGGCAGGGAAATCTCGCCGCTCGATGACAATCTAGCTGCGTCGGTGCCATTCGCTCCCACATTTTTCAACTACGGACCGTTCACACCCACCCCCCCAGACATTTTTTTGGGGTCAAATATAATATGGGCCGATGCACGCAAACCATTCCCTGCACGCTGATGTTTTTTTATCGAAATTGGCAATGGGTCCCAAAATCATCATACATGCGCACAGTATGACCCTGTAGAAAACCCCCTGTGCGCACGTCTTAGGTTAAGAGGTCATACGTAACATACGAAAAGTGTATACATTTTGTCCAAGTTAGTGTATTACATGGCATGATCAGCTGGCACCTATGCTGCTATTTACACCATCTTATCAGGCATGAGGATCAAGGGTTGGAGGAGCATAGTGTTTATTTTCCTTATCAAAAACGATGAAAGGAATTAATAAACATCTATAAGCAAATCATCTATAACTGGATCAGTTCATAAGCAACAAAGACGGTTGATTAATAGTGCCTCTACAGCTACCCACGAAACATATAATTTAGATGACGAGATTTCACAGTTATTTTCTATGATTGTATGATATGTAACACAAAATAACTCAATCGAGTGTCCACAGTGTCATCACGTGTCCACCACGGGAGGGTGATTGAGTGTCGACAGTCAATACAGCGACCAGATTGGTGGTCGCTGCCGAGGGGATACACGCACCTCACATCGCACTGAGACAGAATATCACGCATAAATAACCTCCAGAGACTTCAGAGAACCTCCAGATAAAAATTCAGAAGAAGACCAGAGAGGCAACCGAGTATCCAAATACATCGTTTTGACAGCGTTCCCGAACAAACCATCTTTTTGAAGTCAACCTGTGCATTCATCAAGCGTCCAAAGGAACACAAAAGCGAAAGGACACGAGGCCACAATCACAATGGGCGGCCACTCCTTGACTTTTGTCCTTGGTCGTGGCGGGGATGAGGCTCTCTGGTGGCTTTCCCTATGTCGAGAAACGCAGAGCAAAGCGGCGGCCAGAAGCAACAAGCCTTCGTCACGCTTATCAAAGCGGAGGGCGACGTCGTCCTTCCAGAAGAGCGATTTCTGGACCTACTGGACGGTCGTTATGGGCCTGGCAGGGACTCTCTCCTTCGTCCATAAATTTTGGCATCTACATTATTATACGTCCTTGCATTTCCTGTTTCTCTTAAAATCTTCCTTCTACGCCTACAAGATACACGAAATCGTGAATATTATCAGCATGGCGTCACTAATGACTTGCTTCTTTTTCAGGGGTCTCTTCTCCGCCAGGTGGTTGAGTTCTCTTACCAACTTCACCGTGGTCGAGTCAGTGATACTGGGATGCCAAGCCTGCTCCTCAACAGTATTATTCCATTAATGCTCTTAACCTGACCTGTACGCTAATCATCAGCAGCATTATCGTCTCCGATAATAAAATAGGTACAACGTTAATTATCATTGATATCTTTCATTGATTACCTTCTCTTTTTGGGGACTAAACATTTTATTTTCTGTTCCAAATGGCCGTCTGCCTCAGCATCCAAGATATGATTGCATCATCACGTTCCTTCACGCCTGTCTGGGAGACGCCTCGTTGGGCCCCACGCACCGCCACCACCATCCAGACATTACTCTACAGCAGTGTTTCTTAACCTTTTCCGACCTCAGCACCCCTGTAGTCAGAGTCTATGAAGTCCAGCACCCCTAACATCTGTTACAGAGAACTAACAGTTGCTACACTACTACAGGGATAAAGTAAAGTGAGTGAGTACTGCTTGATCATGTATTGTGTTTTATTCTTCAAAAATAATCCATCAATGAACTACCAGTACTATGCAAAGCAGATACAAAAAGAATAAAAACAAATAAAGAGCATGGCACATCCAAACATAAACAGCAGGGTAATTGAACATACCACTCATCATGTGATTTTCGTTGTTGCTTATGTGCGATTAATTTCTGATCGAGGCTGTCGTGTTGGTCAGGATCACCCTCATGACGTGGAAGGCAGCCCACCTTGAAGGCGTTTTTCGGGCATTGTTTTCATCGGAGGATGGTGGAGTAGAATGCACTTTTTCACACAAATAGTAGTTTGGATATGAAATGTCATCTCCAGCACTGCCCTCTCCCTCGCCAGATCAGTGTACGCTACCAAGTGTCACCCCGAGAAGACCAGACAATGGGTAAATTTACGGAGTTTTTGTCTGACAACCCTGGTTCATCTTCCATATCAATAATGCTCCTCCTTCAGGTTGTCAGCATCACTCATGTCTGCCAGAAGGGCTGCTGAATCCATTCCTGGAATATATGAATCCTTGTGAAAGTTCTTTGTCCTGGTGGTCACATCAAAGCGGAGAGGTGAGCAACAATATTTTCTACAAAGCATGGACTGCACTCTCTTATTTCCCATTTATCGTCCATGATAGGGAAAGCTTCCCATTCGCCTCCCTGGATTCGACGATTCCAAGAAGTGAGAGAATTCTTCTTGAAGGCTTCTTGAGGGAGTCTACCTTCTCTGCAAAAACAAAATTGTTAGCAAACATGCCTTGCCATGGATAAGTTTTAGTTCAATTCATATGACTGAAATGTCTGCCCGATAGAGGAGAGAGGTGGAATTTTTCGTCCTCAAAATTTTCAGCGAACTTATTCTTGATAGCTCTCGAGAAATATTAGCAATCTCATCCTTGAGCTCTGCAATACGGGTCAGGACTTTCCCACGTGAGAGTCACGCGCCTGCTGTGTGGAAGAAAGGACTTGCTGTTCACATTATGCTTCCCATTTTTACATCACAAAGTACTTGAACACTCACTCATGTGGTTTAAAGGACGACCCCGGATGAAAGTCACAACCTTGACACAGACAGAAAAGGACTTCTTTGAGAGGTGAGCGGCAACGTCTTTGCATCAAAGCATGGCATGGAGAACACAGTGCTTCATGATGATAATCTGTACGCTCTCCTTTACCAAAGCGTAAGCTCAACCTATTCCCTATCGTTTTTTGATTGGGTTAAAGCAAACCTTGTTTTGTTCAATGCCTCAAAAACCCAATTTCTTCACCTATCCTACTCAACAAATATACCAGAAATTTCCCCTCGTCTTCAAACTGACTTTAACTATTATCTTCTTCTACACATGAGCATGTCTTGGACTATCCTTTACGAAAATCTGAACTGTGAAAATCTCACATTTCATCTCTTGCTGAAAACACCTTCTATGAAGTTTGTGCGTCCTGTGGCCGTCCCCTGCGTTCCTTTTTTTCTCCCATCCCAGATTGCTTGCTCTCTACAGGGGCCTTAATCCGTCCATGTATGGATTATGTCTCACATTGATTTTTTGGGGGATCCCACTCATCAGCTCTCCTAAAACATTTTGAGTCAAAAGCTTTTCGTCTCATCAACTCCGTCCTCCTGACTTGACTGTCTTCACTCTGTAAATCACCGCCGCAATGTTGCTTCTCTTGCTATCTTCTACCGCTAATTTTCAGCTCATGCTCTTCTGAACCTTTCTAACTGCATGCCTCCCCCCCTCCCCACGGCCTCGCTGCACAATAACTTTCTACTCATTCTCAATCCTATTATGTCTCTCATCTCCTAATCAAGAATTAATCAGTATCTTTACTCTTTCCATCACAATCCTATTCACTGGTAATTACTTTGGAAACTCTCTTCCTGTTTCTTATTTTCCACCCTCCTACGACGGTGATAACCGTCTTATAAAGATCTTTTAATTTTTTTATTATTGATCTTAATATTTAACTAAAATAATATTTTCAAGAAAAGAGTAGACAAACACCTCCCTAGCTATTGGCCCACCCTCTTTTTTTATTCCCTACTATCTGTCCTTTATACCTCTTTTTGGTGTGCCCTTGGCCCCTTGACGCAGTCCCTTTTGTGATGTAAAAAAAAAAAATCATGTTGGGGTACCATCTGTGCAGACCCACCTAACGAGCCTTCTCTCACTTGAGCTGATGCTCTCAAAGCAGACTCATCCAAGGAGTCGGAATACTTCCTCTGCCTTCGTTCGTCGTTTGTAATCCTCGCATAAGAGAATTTAGCTTTAATTTCACCATCCTTGATGTACCGGTTTATACAAAATCAGCTGACTATGTTTGGAAACACAGTTATTCAACCACTTGAGACTGATACGGATCGACGGTCCTTAATCTCCTGAACATCTGGTCCAATATGTCGCAACTCAGATGTCTGCAACGCTCACTCGATGACATCGTTTCGACAGAGGCGCCATCTTGTTTTATATAGTCCTTGTCCTGCCATCTGTTCCATAATATATTTTTCCATCCGAAATGGTGGATGGCTTACCAGGTTTTCTGGAGCCGATTGCTCAGCCTTCTCCCTGATGCACTGTAGGCCACCTCATAGGAAACTTGCAGAAGGGGTTTCTGCACTGGCTTGAATCCAGTCGGGGTAGTGTGCTTTTGGTCATGTCGTACCCTCGTAGCCTGTAACTGTTGATAGTCTATTCATGTTCTGCAGCTGACTGATGACAACCTGTGGTTCTCGGAGTCCTATCATGCGCTTCAAATTTTTTGTTGTAAATAATGAAATATCAGGTATACATCGTGCCCGGGCTGGTTTTCCATCCACGATCATCCAGGAGTGCATGAAGTCATAACATGATATATTCGTCCACTCCATTTACTTTTGTCTTTGGGCATCCATGAATCACACAAGTCCAACAAACCACACACAAAAAGAAGACGTTTAGCAAAAAGCACCAATTAAATCAGACATTTGACCTTCAAAATTTGATTGATTGGTGTTTTACCACAGTAACGGTCCCTCCCCCAAACTTCATAAAGATTGGAGCAACTTTTTATGAGTGATGTAACAGGACGCAAACAACCAACACACAAGCAGCGAACACATATTCCACTGCCGGAATAGAGGGAATGATCAAATGTGTACAATTTATAGTCAGCCAAATATATTTTATAAAAATTGCTCTTAGCTTTAATGTTTAGGGTGGGCTCAAACATTTTCTAGGCCCATAAATTGGTGCAGAATGAACAAGCGTCCATCAATACATATCATCTTAAAAAAAAATGATGAGAAACATTGAGAGATAAAGAGAATAGAGATTATGTCTCTATGATCTGAGTTTAACGCCGTGTCACACGAGCAATTTTCTGTCAATTCATCCGGCATATCACAACGGCAATACCATTGCCGTGTTTTTGGTCACAGTTACGGACTTACACAGATTGTAGTCCGAGATTTAATGGCAATTATCGGCTTCCAAAGCCGTATCTGAAAAAAAGAAGAGAAAGCGTCTTTGGAAAAATAGAGATAATAGGGAGAACTGGTTCACAAATAGGGTGGTGAATGATGGAAATGGATCGTGTGTATGAAAGCGCAGTCAGTGTGAATAACCCCATCAAACAATCATGACATCCATTGATCAACATAAGTTTGGTCCAGTCAGTATCACCTAAAAATTTTCAGTTATTAATAGACAGTCCAACAAAGAAAATATTAAACCTCCCTAACTCATGTAAATTTGGTCTAGGTGTATTATACCTTCAAAATGCTTAAAAAAATTTACAATGGCTTCACATTCGTATTGTAATCGTAATGTAGTGTTTATTTTAGCTTCTGTATATTGGAATTAGAGCGTGCATTAAAAATGAAATTCATAATACCTTGGTGGAAGGAACTGCAAGCAATGTGCTGGCCGAAAGACCGACATATTGGTTTGAAAAAACAGCGCAATTATAGTTCCCGAGTTTGGGCCGCGTTTGTTGGTGCCGGCTGTTATATATTGGCCAAGAAAAGTGTTGCTCGTTGACCGCGGCTTTAGAGTGAGTTTTGAGCGAATGAGGAAGATATACCTTCCGCTTACCAGTGTTACTGAAACTTGAAGTTGAGGCGAAACAACGATGCGGGGGCTTGAACTGTAGTACGCTACTACCAACTACTCTGCCGGCAGCGCACGCGGTCTCACCAGTCTCACGTCAACATCGTCACTCGAGTGAAAGTACACTTCCACTGAAAGTCATTATAATGAGGTTAACTAAAGTTTATCAAAATAAGAAATAGTACTCTTTTTCAAAGTATCCCTTCGTACTTTATATCCATATGCAGGTAACTCTAACTTATACGCCATATATTGCAGCATTTTTCCCCCCCAGCACCCCCCTAAATTGATTTCGCACATCCCCTTAGGTGTGCTAGCACCCAGGTTAAGAAACACTGCTCTAACATGCTCCAAGAGTGTTCAGAATAAAGTAATGGCATATAGCCATGCCTGAGCAGAGCCAACACAATTAATCAGTTCACCGAATCTAGTGAGTCCCTTTGTGATCTACCATCGCCTCTTTGAAGCTAAGGAAAGACTTACACAAGTGAACAAACTCTGCATCTAAAGAACAAGTACTGCGGGGTTCCTTGAGTCTGATTAATGTTCTACTTCATGGTCTCGTGCATCCTCTCCTAGTTTTTTACATGTTCCTATTTTCAACTGAACACAGAACACCTCGTTGTCACCGTCATATATACCATTAACACACTAGTATTTCCGTGTACTTCGGCAATGCCCCCACCTGCCCTCGAGATCATTATGAAAAGGTAATGCCCCATGCAGTGCATCTGCCCATGGCACTTACACACTAAAAAAAAATTCCTTACTGATGATATCGATGAAAACGGTATCCATTCTTTGTAAACCCTTCTGATTCGTTATTCTCTACAAGCCACGATTCCTTAGCTAACCATGAACGTTGTTTTCAAGCAAGCCTTTTTTAGTATATCAATCTGGGCAACAACCTAATTTTTTTTCAATATTGGGCCTTATCCTTCACATTCGCGTTTTATGTATGTTACTTCTTTCTCTTCCTTTGTCTTTACTCTTGTCCCTTTTAACATTATCATTATCCTTCTTGTTGTCTAAATATTTTCTGTTCTTCCCACCATTGTTAATACTCAAAACACGTGATTCATATTTCCCTCCCGAGAATGTTTTATGGCATCGAGGTTGACAACTGATGTCATAGGTGAGGTTTTCATAATCTGGCCATCCTGTGTGTCTTCATGACCCTTTCTCCTATGTTTCCATCGTCTCTTTATTGCCTTGTTTGTTTATAATCGGAAATTACTCCATCTCATCTGGTTTAAGAATTGAGATAATGGTTTTTCTACTACTGAACCGTAGATAACGTGCACGGTTCCTTGCCACTAGCGGGCGCTGTTCCTTGTCCTATAGATGCTACATAGTCATAAAAAAAAATATTTCCCATGCATTATTTTCCAGTTCATAAACTTAATTATTTTTGGACTAAATAGTGGTCAGGGGAGTTATCGTTAGCAATGGTTTCCTGTGCCACGCCGATTCACGCCTGTCTCCCTCTCTCTCCCCTGTGCAGCAGCAGCAGCTCAAGGTCGTCCTCAGAACCTTACAATACAACCCCGACAACAGACATCTGCAGTGCCAGGTAAGGAGCAGCACCGCCTGGCTCTGTCCATGCCACAAACAACAACACCCCTCACCATCCCGACCTACCAGCAGAGCTACAAACAACACAACTCAACACAACACAACACAACCCACACCACACAACACCATTACATGAACACCACAAACACACACACACACACAGACCCAGCCACACATACAACCCACACACACACACACACCACACACACACACCAAAACACACACACACACACACACACAGCACTCACACACACATACACACCATCAATAACATAGAGACATAAGAAAATAAATGAAGCTAAAAAGAGGCCGTGGGCCTACACGATAGTAGTATCATTTACGCTACCCCTACCTTCATCCACCTTTCATCCCTATCGCTAAACCCATCCAGCTCCCTTTTACTCTCCCTAATGACTCCGCCTAACTTACCTGTCTACTGGAGTCCATTCCAAAACTTTTAACACACACCCTATTTGGCGTATCCAGTTTTTCCCTATTGCTTTTTTTTAAGTCTACGCTTTTCCTAGCTTGACATCCGTTATTCTTGTTCTAACCCTGGTTATAGCCGAAGCATTTTCCTACCTCTCCTTTATAATCCCTTTATCCACTTAAACTTCTATCAGATCGCCCTTACTCTGCGTCTCTCAAGTGCGTGCCACTTTAATAGCTTAAATCCCTCTTCCTCATAACAAAGTTATGCATCCCTTTGCATATTTTGGTCATCTTTCGTCTGCGCTGATTCCTACAAGGCTATATCTCCTGTAATATGGAACCAAAACTGAACCGCTATAGTCTAGGTGAGGTATGATTAGAGCTAGATATAGCTTTAAGAATAACTCAGCATTTATACTTTTAACACTTCTGTAATAAATCCTAACACTCTATTAGACTCTATTTCAGCTCTATACTTGTTTTCCTAAGTGGAGGTCTTGGCTCAACCCTCACATCTAAGGATCTTTTTCAACCTTCGGATGTTTTCCCAGCGATACATTGGCGTAGGTGTTCTATTACCAGGGTTTTTTTCTTACCAACATTCATAACGCGCACTTATAATATCATAAATTCCACGCTGCCATCTGATAGACCCGTTCATTAGTTTGAAATCTAAGTCTCCCTGCAACATGTTTACATCAGAACTGGTGAATCCAATATCTACCTTAAATTAGTAAAAAAAAAAACAATCGAAGCAAATTTGCTGAGTATCACTGCTGAATCCCCCTATCCAATTCGTTGGCTTTAATCAAAAATAGTAATGACCCAAAACAACCCTCATGGACTCCACTTGTTCACCTGTCCCCCATTCAGATTTATAAGCCATTACTTGTAACCCTTTTGTTGCCTTCACTTAGCAGCTCTTAATCCAACGAATAACCTGTCAACCTTCCCAATGCTATCATACCATGACCTTATCCTTCCTTTTAGAGTCGCTCGTGTGGTACTTTGCGACATGGCCTTGCTAAAGTCCAGGTATATTATACATTAATACTTATCATTATTCGGCCGTCACATAAACTATCCCATAAAACTCAATAAATTGGTGAGGACATGACCTCCCTTGTGAATCCATGTTTGTGAATTCATTGATCAAACTATTTTTTTTTCTAAATGCTCCTATGTGTTTTTGCAATAATGATATTCCTATATTTACCTGACCACGACGTTGACTAACGGGTCATAATTTGAATTTATTCCTCTGTCTCCCTTCTTAAATATGGGGAATTACGTTTTCCCTTCCTTCACATAACGGCACGCGCTCACACACACACACACACACGACACACACACACCACACACCGCAGCACACACATCGACAACACACACACACACCACCACACACACACACACACACACACATACACATACACACACATACACATACAACCATACATACACACAACACACACACACATACACACACCAAGCACACCACACCACACACACACCACACACACACACACCACAACACACACACAACATAGGCTGTCAATGCTTTTCTTTTCCTTCTGTCCCCATCCAGCCCTAACACCGTACACAGGGCCCCGTCATTTACTGCTCTAGTCTCCTCGTCTCACCCTCTCTGCCTAGGACTGTTACTTAGTGACGCTATAAGCCTTTCCCTCCTAATTCACACTAGACATGTTGCATTCCACAAGGACTGTTCTTCAGTTGCTTTCATCCCTCCTAACCCTGTAGCTACAATTCTGTTTCTAGCTCCAGTTCCTTGTTCCTTCCGTTGACTTCCAGGTGCCTGTTCATAGTCTTTATATAGTAACTGTCCTCCCCCGAGTCTTCTACATGCCAAGTCACCCCCTGTATGGCTTCGTTTCCTCCTCTGCTACTGCAACGTTGATTCCTGGCCCTCTGCAATTTAACTAGCCCAGTCTTCTCAATTCTCACATCTTTTGATATCTCTTAATCTCCATCTTGTTCCATTTCCTCCTTTTCATCATCTCTAGTTCCTTTTTCCAGTGGAACTGAAGCTATTGCCTGGGATATTTTTCTTTGCCCCATCTATCATCACTAAGTCTTTCAAATTGGTTTCTTGTGAACACCAGTTTTTCTTTAATTATCCTTTCCCTGAAGGTGCTCCATCCCATGTCCCTCCTCTTATGGCCTCTACAGCAGTGCTCCGCCAAGCTCCTAGTCCCCATCTGCCTACGTGTTTCTGAGCCTTTACCAAGTTCTGATGTCTCCTTCCTTACTGAGTCATTCTCTCATACAGACCACAATAGGACAGCCACCGCGCTTCCATAAACTCCTTAACTCCTGCCTACCTCATATTTATTAATGACTGTTACCTAACATTTATAATCATGCTGTCGATCCTTCTTGCCTTGCCGTCATTAACTTTCCTCCTGCTTTTTCCCGCCTATCCCTTCCTTGTTTCTTCCTTCATAGGTATACATACTTATCTACCTACTTCTAGGACATTATTCTGAAGCAGACCACTTGACACTTTCACTGTTAACTCCATTACTTTACATTTCCTTTCACTAAACTTCAGGTCCACATTCCCTTCCCGTACTGTTTTTTTATGTGTAAAAATCTCCTCCCTTTCATCCCGTATTTCTGCCATCAGCACTACATCTCAGCATAAGGCCAAGACATCCTACTTCTCATCCTCCAATTGCTACTCCTTTACTGGACCTTCTGATTCTCACGATCAGTTCCTCTAAAATACAGATTAAATAAGTTGGGGACATGACCATCCCTTGCTAAACTCCTATATTATTTGACCATTCCCCTCTGCGCTTTCCTAACCCACTTTGCCCTCTCCTAACATTTTTGTTTTCCTCTATCCACATTTCAATTTCACATTTATAATCATACCAAAAAACTTGGCTAGTATGTTCATGACAGCTAGCGGGCGCTATAATTGGCTATGTCCTCCTTATCTTTTCCTCCTCCTTTTGAATTAGGGTCACTCTACTCTTTTCCATCCTGTGGCACGCTAGCCTGCTCCAGACTGTGTCCATACATGTTATATATTGCCCGTGTTTTACCATTTTTCCACCTCCATATTTAAACAAACTCCCCTATGGATGGCCTTCTGTCCCTACAGCTTTGCCGTTCTTCAAAACTTTCAGTACCTTTTACTACCCTCCAAGCGCAATGTATGTACTGTTTCCTCCATTTTCTCTCTTGTCTGTAAATCATGAATGTTTTCCATTTTCTACAATTACTTTACTCCAGTACCCTTCTATTAATTTATTTTATTTCACCTCCTTCTCAGTATCTCTCCCTCTATTTTCATTTAACTTTCTGATTAAATCTCTCTTCGTCCACCGCGGCTTCTTTTTAGTCTTTTTCCATCCTTTCATTTTCCTCTTGCCTCGGGGTACACTGTTTGAGTTTCTTTGCCTGTTGTCCACAAAAGTTTTATCTATATGCTTGTTATATTTTTTTCATTGCTTTTATAATGTGTTTCTTGCCAGACGGCCTCTGCTTTGTCCTACTGATGGTACTGCATGCACTATATCTAAGCTTTTGCTTTTGTATTTCTCCCTGCATATAATGACCCTAAACTTTGTTGTAATGATTGCATTCTAACTGCTGCATTTGTTGCTTACCCTAGTATACTTGTTTGTAAATAGTATATTGAATTTTGTATTTGATTTATTTTCATTTTATTTGTGTGTTTTTTGTTCACCTCATAACTTTGGCATTGTTCTGTCCCTTTGTTTCCTCAGCTCCTGACAGACACAACAGGTTTCTGCTGTTTGTTACCCAGAACAGTTATTCAAATAATGGTTTCCACTTAATTTCCATTGCATTAGCCTCTAATGCTTTAATAAATCTTCTATATTTGTTTGATTACTATTCTGGTTACATACCTTTTGTTGGCTGTTTTTGGCCCATTGTAAATGTATGCTAAAAGCTTTTGCTATTGTTGCGTATTTTTGTTCTCAACATGTATGTGCATAAAGATCTAACATGCAGAACTTGCCACCACCATTTGTCAGGTTCTAACATAACACTCTTGGTGTGTTTTCCTGTCATGTGGTGCAGCATGTTTTTGCAACAAACTCATGTGTTTTCTGCCGTGCTATCATCACAGTGTCTTTTATCTGCCTGCCATTAATGCATGCTATTAGTTCGATGTTTTTGTATCTCTTGGTATAATGGACTACTGTTTGTGTTATCTCCTGGCAATGCTTTTGCAATGTCCCTATAGGCAGTGTTGGTGTTGTCATGTAGCTGCATGTAAAAGAGTATTGCTCTTACTATTCTGCTTTGGGGTTACAAATCAATTTTGCTCATTTTTCTGCATGATTTGTAAACCCCTAAAAGTACTGAAAATGAATAAAATTTGAAAAAAATTTGGCTCCATACTTGTTTTATAAAATTTTTTCCTTGTCAAAGATATACCCAAAAATTTTTAATTTTCTTTGAAGGATGCCATAACCTTCAAAGAAATATTCTTTTTTTGGATAGTTATATATAATATATAGGGGAAGTGCAGGGATATTAGGGTATTTGAGTCACCCATCGATTCCGTCCGTTCTCAATGCTTCCCGTCCCTTGCTTTCACTATCCCGCGGTTAGGGGCTGACAATCGCTGCTTTGAAACTTTATACGAATCACCACCCTTGTCCTCATCTTTTGATCCCCAGGGTGATCCCCACGCTCACTTTAAAACACTGTATACACTATTTCTCACTACATTTTTCCCTTTTTTGTTTATTGCGCCGGTCGCAATTTTGGGCTTGCCACGTCTTGTTTCCTGTGGGCCCTTATCGCTGCCCCCAAAACCAGGTGCTTCGGGGTGGTAAACATACAAAGCTGTGTTTCCGGGCGCATTTTTTCCCAAGCATACCTTTTTGGTGTACCCAAAAGGGTGTGTTGCCGTATTAAATAGAGCCGTCAAATCATCTTTAAAAAAAAACCTATACGAAAAACTAACTAGTTGCTATTATATAAAAAATATGGTTTATTTTTTTTTTCCATTGGTTTGTACCAAAACCTTTTTTTTTTTAAGTCATACGTAACCCCCCTTTATAGCTTGATTTAAACTCTAAGGGTCCACAGACCTGGCGTTTACGCGCCACCACCCAAATAAGTGGGAAAAAATTTAAAGGTTTTTAGAGAATAGTGATATTCGGGGACTAATAAAAAACTCGTTAACAGATTTCAGATATTATCACTCTGGGGGGGCCAGTATTAAAACCCCCCTAAACCTAAGGTTTCAAAAAAATAAGTCACTGCACAATATGAACATCGACACGAAGCCCTCTCATCGTTTTTAAAAAAACCCCCAAAAACCTTTCTCCCCCGGCCTGTGTAAAGTACCATCAACACCACTCGCTAAAATCATGGCCTTAGCTGTATAAGGGGTGTGTCCACTGTCACCCACTCAGCTAAACTCCCCTATCAGCTCACACGTGGTCCGCCTACGGGCAAAACCACACCCTCATGGTCACTCAGTAAACCCGCTAAATTTCCGCTCCAAAACCCTTTGGGAAAAACACATAATGCAATGAATTTGAAGTCCACAGAAAAATAAAAAATCCCCTATACATCCCCACCAATACCCGCCCCACCATACCTTTAAAAAGGGTTGTAAAAAAACTCCTAAAAAGTGCGTGGGCCAGGTTTGGGTGAGAGAGAGAAAAAAAATGGCTACCTTCCCTCCCTTCTTCCTTTTTCCCGTGACTCACCGCGACCCGGCACAAAATTAGTGGGAAAAATTTAATTATTGATTAAAAACTGAAAAATGAAGGAAATTGCAGCATTTAAATTACCGACATTTATATATTACTTTACTCTCATCACTCAACGTAATCTTCTCAATCATGATCACAGTTAACTAATTTCTCGCATTACGGGCTTTTTCCCCCCCAAAAAAAAAATTTTCCTTGTTCCTCAGTACTTCATCCGCACCAAACCAGATATCTAACTGTATATAAAAAAAAATAGTAACAATATAATCACCAAATCATGATCCTCTTTTTTTAAAAATCACATGGGGTTTCTATCCCCCCACAAACAAATATACTTAAGCTGGACAATAATTCTTAAAATGAACTTACAAACACAAAAATTTAAAAATAATAAGTTTTTCTTAACTTTTTCACCTCCCTCCCCCAAAAGCAGATTTAACCATTTTTGGGGGATACAAATAAAGAATGCCTTTACTCCCTTAAAGTGGAACCTTCTCACTTCATTTTTATTTATTAGGCCGAAGCCATATAGAGTCGCGACTGGACTCATCTTCTAGTTGAAATGGTTATTCCTTTCCCCCACAAAAGCTAGGCTGGCGCGTGGGAAAATCACGAGGGACTTTTTCCATACCTCCGAATTTGGGATGGGCTCCCCCCTTTATTGGCCTACACTCCGCGTCAAACCCAACGACAAGCTCAACCAAGTACACCCTCGGGCTAACGACTCCTTGCGGTCTGTGTAAGTGTAATCATGAAACCCCCTCAAAGGGAAATCATTCCCCTAATTTAAAAAGTCTGTTGGGGGACTCTCATAAAAAATACCTCTTTCTCTGAATGCTTTTACCATCTTCATTAACTTCCCTACGTATCTCCCCCCCCAGGCCTCCTTCTCTGGGTGGTGGTTGTTCAGTTTTCCTAAACTATTATATTTCTGCGGGCTCCAACGCCGCCATCTTTCCCTATAAAATTGCTTAATTGTTCGGGCCGCTCTCTGTACACTTTCCTTAAAATTTAATTTTCTAACAATATGCCCACCACCCCTTCAATACTTCACTTTTTTGTAGGGCCCCAACCCACTTCCGAGATTTTTTCTTTTTGGTCCCGGGTTAACGTTCTCTTTTCCCCACCCCAAATTCTCTTTTCCAACGTCTCTTTTTTTTCCTTTTCACATTCTTTTCTCGCCCTTTTCTACTTTTTCCAAAGGTTCACTTGATGTTTTCGTGTGCCCTGCTGTTTCCTCCCTGATTAATTTGGGGGTAGCTTCACCTAATCAACCCTTGGAGCGTAGGGGAATAAAAACATGAAAGGTTGGGTACCCATTGTCTATGCACTGCACTATTAAGCACTTTTGGGGTTTTTCTAAAGATAACTGGGCCATCTTTTGGGAAAACCCCTTGCACAGGTTTGAAGAATGTTTTCTTTGTTCGGTGCATCCTTTCAGAGATACTTTACCTTTGGATGAAAAGGGGGTTTGGGTGTATCCTAACTGTATTTCACATGAATCACACAATTTTTTAAAATTGTGAGACAAATTCTTTGCATTATCTAGAAACAATGTTGTGGGCTCCAAATACCTAATATTTCCAAAATTTTTCTTCATCTTTCCTGGGCTCTCAGTTTTTAATTTAAAAAAACACAGAAAACCTCTTAATGATCTATTTATTTAATACATAGGTATCCGTGGGCTCCCTTCCCATGTCGGTTTGTCTATGTTATCCTCTCTAAGGCAAGGTCTACTTACTGACGGAAATTCTTGCCTTTTTTTTGGAGTCCACACTCCCCCTTATGCTGTTGACAGTTAAACATTCCTCCTATTCTTCACATCCGTTTTAAAGTTGGGCCAATAATAATTCCTTCTGCTTTACTTATTGATCCTCTCCCTAAATGACCTGTTTTCCTTTATTATGAATTAAATTCCCAAAGGGCCCGCTTGCTTCATTCCAGGAAAACCCCAAAAAGTAGTGTACACTGTTATCAACTGCTGTTTATTTTAAACAAAAAACTCCTTTTTCTATCACAAACGATCAAAAGTACTTCTGGGGTATTTAGATCGGGTATTCTGCCCCCTTTCTAGATACCTATAGTTCCCCATCTATCCTCTCGTTGCATTTCCTTGATTTTTTTTTTTAGTTTTTTAACCATCTTCTTTACTTGACATGAATGATTTTTACTTCTACTAAACTGGCCTGCTACAATGTTCTTTTTCCCGCTTTATATTCTATTTGATTCTATAATCCAAAACTAGGGTCCACCTGTTCTCTAAGGGACTTGGTTCGTTGTTTAAAGACGACACTAAAGGTTGGTGGTCTGTTTAATGATAAATTGGTTCCCCACAGGAAAAGATGAACTGTTGCGCTAAAATATCCTTGGGTTCCTTCTGTTGTGAGTACGCGTTTCAAATGGTTTTTAATTTTTTTTGGGAAAAAAGAGATTACCTGGGCTTTTCCCTTTTTATTTTAAAGCATTAGTACTGCTCCTCATGATTTGATAGCATCGGTATCCAACCAAAAGGTTTATTGATATTGGCCTTATGTAAGATGGGGAGCATATCGTTTATCTTTTAGTATCTGAATCTTTCTGGCTTTCCTTGACCATCGAATGGGTTTTCTTTCTTTCAAAAAAGTGTCGGCACCGTACTTTAGCGAACCTTCTATTTACTTTTTATAGAAACCTACCATTCCCCGAAATCTTTGTTTCCTTGATATTAGTGGGGGGTTCATTTTCTCACGGCTTTTATTTGTCTGGGTTTTGGTGGGAACCTTCCTTGGCATGTCCCCGAAAAAAAACTTTGCTTGCCCTATTTTAAATTTGTCAAATTTATTTGACTCCAAAATTTATTCAGATGTTTAAAAAACCATCGATCCTTTCCAACAAGACCTCGTAATGGGTGCCCTCAGGGTAAATCATCCAAAAGTTTTTAAGCTAGTTCTCTTTCGAAAAGGGGCTAAAAAAGGGGTAAATTTGCGAGAAAAAAATTCCCCCACTGCAATTCAAATTTAAAGGGGAATCTTTTAATCTATTAAGGGGTATTCCCTTTACTGAAAGTTGTTAGATCTTACTACTCGCTCAACGATTATAAAATGCACTTTTTAATCTAGGGGAGCATAGTATTTATACCCCCTACCGACTCTATTAAACCCCTTCCAATTTGGGTAGGGGATGTATTCAGTGGCTAAAATTTATTCCTTTCCCATAATCCCGACACACCTTTTTTCCCCATTCGGCTTGTTAACCAGTACTAAGGACTTAACCACGCGCTGTGGGAATTTTTTATTTTGTCCTTCTCTTCCCTTTTCTCAACTTTTCTATTAATTCCTTGGCTTTTTCCGATACCTAATTTGACCTCTACACAGTTTTGGATCTAAAAACCGAATTGAGCGGTTAATTTTCATGGGGGCCCAGTTCTCCTGCATCTAAGATAAATAATTTTTGGTCTTTTTTTTATCAGGCAAAAAATATGTCTCTCCTCTCCACTTAGGGCTTCCATCCCCCTTTTTTTCCCAAAAAGCCTGTATTCGTTCCGTGTACCACTACCCTTTCTACATCACTATCGGGTAACATAGCGTTACTCATCCCATGGTGAAACAAAAGTGGGGCCCGCCCCTAAATTGCGCTCTTTATTTCTTCTGAGTTCACTACTCCCAAAATAGCTAAAAATTACCCGAACGTAACTTCAATGTCCTTTTTTTTATTAATTTTTGGTAGAAAGATATTCGTCTTTATAACCTGGCAAAAAAATAAGGGCTATATTTTGCACTTTCTTTTCCTAGGGTCCCCCAAGAGAATGGTTCCCCTACTCGCACTGGTAATTTTAACCCTTTGGTTCTTTCTGGTTTATGGGCACGCTTTGTAATTTTTTATATGACAGCTTTTATTTATGCACTTCATCTTGTCTCCTCGCTCTTAAATGCTCTTATGGTCCGTATCGGGGCAACAAAAACAAAAGGGGAATTAGGTTTTGCCCACATAACTTTTTTTTGTTTGTAATTTATAGTTTTTTTCTAGTCCTATTATATTCACCCCACCAGGGGGTTGGGGGATAAATAATTTGGGCTGGCCATAACATTTAAAACCCTTTATTGTTCTATCTGCTCCCAGGGTTTTTTTTACTTCTCTTGACCTAAGATTCTCAAACCCTTTCCAGTTTTCCGGTCAAAATAGGCATGTTACTGTGGGGCTTTTTTTAAGTTTAATTTAAAAACTGCGCTCTTTTTTATAAGTGATATTCGCTTTTTGTTCAAAAACTTCCGTACGGGGGCATTAATGGCTAAGGGGATTTTGGGGATCGTTTTAATGTCCCTTTAAAACACTTTCCCCCCAGGGCAATTGGACGCCCTCCTACTCCTCTTCCAGCAATCGAAACAACGTTGCTACCTGGGTTCCTTTGACAGTCTGCGGCTGAGTGGTTTTTTATTTTAAAAATAGGACAAAAGCGGGAATTCCTTCTCCAAACTAAACTGGGGAGCTTCTGGTCTTTTCCCATCTCAAATCTTTAATTTTTCCCTTCCCCTTTCCTTTTCCCTCAATGCTCGAGTTCTTACTTTTGACTGACTGGGTGACAGTCCGTGCTGTTTTTTGTTTATTGGAGGGAATACCGGGGAAACGGGGTTTTCTCGACGCTGCCGGTTTTTTGGTTTACGGCGTATATTTATTTGTGTCTCTTCCCATGGGGGTGGCCCTCTCATCTCCCTCTCTCTATGAAAATTTTTTGAGTGGGGAATTTTCATCCCTGAAAAAAAAATTTCTCCCTACTTTGGCTTTGGGAAAACCTCTCAAATTTTTTTTTTATGATCTTTCCCTCGGGGAATTTCTCCTTGGTTTTGATTTTTCCAAAATGGCGATTTGTTTGAGTTTAGTTTCTTAATTTTACCAATTTTTATTGCCCCATGTTTAAAAATTTGCGACTAGTCTTTTTTTTTTTATATCCAAAAAGGGGGTGCCCTGTTTTAAATTTACCTCTCTTCAAAAATCTCGGGGGGCACCCCGTTTTTTTTTTTTTTTTTTTCCCCTTTTTCCTTGGGAAAAAAAAATTTTTCAACCTTCCCTGGGGCTTCGTTTCCCTGAAAATCACTGAGGTTCAGATTCTATATCTCTGGGCTTTACAATACCCACTGGTCTCCTGATTTCCTTCTCCCTCTCCCTTTTTTAAATAATAACTCATAGCGGTCACCCCCGGTCCGAAATTTTGCTCACCGGTATCAAATTAGGGCGAGAATGCTAAAGGTTTTTTGAAAAGGGTTAAAATGCCTAGATTTAGAAAACATGTGATAGCTTTGGGGGGGGGGGCAGTTTTTATATGATTTTACCCCTTTTTTCCCCAAAATGGCCGCCAAAATAACCCAAAAATTTTAAAAATTTTTTTAAAATTTCGTTTTATGGGCCTATCATGAGAGCTTTTCTGGTGATTCCAACGGTATGTTTTTTTGTTCCATTCGATTTTTGTCCCCCAAATGGGCTTTTCCTCTGGGGGAAAAACCATTTTTTCCCGGCCTAGGGCAATTTTTAAACGGTAAATCGGAAGATGATAAAGTTAAAATGTATTTTTGAATCCCCCCTTTTAAATAATATACCAATTAAATCGGATAATATTTTAAAAATATTAGTACTATGTATATATTTTAATATGTATATATGTACATAACTACGCTAATTACCTAAAACATTGAACACCCCTTTTTATAAAATTAACATCAACATCGTCGCCTTCGTCCGTGCTCCCCCCTCACTCTATGAACGATTCTCGCAGCTGACATTTTTCACTATCAGTGCCTTAGCCCATTTGCCAGAAGACACATTTGGGGCAGTGTACACATCCTTAAAACTTTGCAGGCCATGGGGCCAAGATACCCAGGTGCTGGCTGACCATCCATCCAATCCATACCTTTAAATTCCCACTACACCCATGTAATTTTCCACCCTTGCCAAGGGGATTTGTACACCGGGGTTTTTTTTCAAGAAAATCTTCTCCATATTCCCAGCCTGGTAGTTTGCCCTTTGTGCATGTTTACTAAGCAGCCCCTGCAGGGGTAAAAGCTGAGACTCTCTATCTCACCTTTTCTTAACCAAAAAAAGGGGTACCTGAGTTTTATTGACCTTAGTGAATCGTTTTGGGGGACATAGAGGAAAGTAAAACACTCTAGTTTGTCCATCAGTTCTAAAGGAAGGTCCCATTCCTGGCCCAACTGGGAAAATGTGTTTCTATTTCCCTGTTGTTGGCCCCAGAATTTTAGAGCCTTGCCTTCCCTTTACCTCGAAAGCACGGGGTAGTGTCCATCCGTGTATCATGTATCCCAAAATAAGAGCTCTGCAGACATTATCCGATAGGGGGCAGCGACTTTCCCGATGTCAACTAATCTAGTTCGGTTCTAGTTCCACTTTCGGAATAACGGGGCCCCCTATCTTGTCATGGAATCCAAAAACACATATAAAGACTTGTATCCTCTGCGCATATCAAAAACCCCCTGGTACCCTGTCTAGCAGCATGGACAGCAGGGAAAAAAGTGGGCGCCCTTGCTTCTTCCTGGGGACTGGAGTCTGGTACCTCTTCACTTCCCCGTGATGAAATTTTTGTAGCATTTGTCATCTACAGGTATACAAATCTTCTCTGTGTTTCCCCCTGTACACTGGCTTCCTCCACACTGCAATGAAGCTAATCAATGGTTTTGTTAGTTATTCCTGCAGGAAAATTCTCCATTGCCTCACATTTGTGCGTTGTGAACCCTGCAGCTGCTGTCGTCTCTTCACCCCGTGCCCATCTTCTCCGTTCTTTATAGAATTTTTTCGATACGTGTCGAAAACAAACTATTGGGGACTTTTTTCCCTTCAGCAATGCCAAGACAGTATTGTGTGGCAATGTCTCCAAACGTAAGTTGATCAACCCGTACTTTTGAACAAGTTCATTCCATCGATCACAGAACCGGAATTTTTTTAGGAGTTGGTCGCTACTGTCACATTCTTCGCAAAATTGGGCTAAGGAAGCTTTGTTTTTTTTCCTGATAAACCCTTGGGGTAGAGAGAGCCCAGGGTGTGGTCCCCGGGGGGAAAGGATGTCCCTCCTCTTTTGGGTTGCGCCCTTGTGCCTCCTATGATGGACCAAAAAGAGACCGGCAGCTTTCAAGATTATGTCCTTCCCCCCTTTTTTTCAAAACTTTTTCTTTCACAATTTGGAAGTCTTCAGCTTGTTTGTTTTCATCGGATCGTGAAAAGTTTGGGGGGTGGGTGTTCTCCATCTCTCATTGGGAAAAATGGCTAACTCTTCTCTCCCCAAAAGCCCCATGCTTTAATCAGGGCAGAGGCAAGTCTCTGTGTTCGATTTTGCATGAAAAGCTTATGATCTTGCTTTCTGAGAAGGTTGGCCCAGGCTTTAATGAGGCTGACGACTGCCACACTGTTTCCCTCTTTATTTATTCTTGGGTGCTGGAGATCACATGATTGAGTTTTGATTGGTCCGCACCATGCTCTTAGGTGTCCAAAAAAAATTTACTGCGGTACCTTTCTGTTATTAGTACCTTTTGATGGCTCCTGCTTTTAGGGTGAACCCTGACGTGCCTCCCGGAGTCGAGTGTCCTTGTTAAAACCCTAACCTCAATTTCTGATCTAAGGTTTTCCGCCCAAAGGGTTTTGTGGGGCCTCGCACTGAGGAAAAAACCTTGCTGAAGGGTCTATTACATTCAGGGTTTTTTTCGGAAATTTCCGATTTTCCCATAAATTTAAAAATATAAGTTTGGAAAAGGGGGGAAAAACTCCCTAAAATGCCACTGCCCCCAATGCTTTACATGTTTTTTTTAATCAGGCTTTTTACCTTCCCAAAAAAAATATTAGCATTCCCGCCCTAATTTATACCGACCAACCCCCCCGGTGACGCCTTCAAAAGCCTCTTTCGTTCTTTCCACTTCTTGTTCTAACTGACTCATCCACTTTTAAACCCCTCGTATTGTTCTGGACTGGTATCGTCTTTTTGGGGTGTCACTACCCCTCCTTCTTAAAACTCCTACTTCTAACCATTTGGAGGGAAATCCTCCAAATCCTCTATGAGAAATTAAACAAATTCTCCATTTGGAAAAAAAAATTATATGCTTAACTATTACAGAGAAATTTTTACTATTTTTGCTTAGACCCATTTCTAGGTCTTGTTGGGGGTTTTTTTAAAAGGGGGCTATTACGCCAGACAACCCTCAAAGTTGTTATTCCGGGGCGTCTATAAAGCCCAAACTGAATACACTTATATTATTTTTAAGGGGGTAACCCGGGCCCCCTAAAGCCGCACTGCGCCATCCTGATAGTTTTTGCAGATTACATTTCGAGTTTCTCATAATAAAGCCCGCCCTCTTTTAAAGTGCACTCATCATGCACTCCATCCCAAATCTTGAGCTATGTTTTGGCTTAAAACTTAATTTTCCCCTTTTGAGTTAGTTTTTTTTGTTCAATTTGATTTTTCGTTATCTTTATCGTATGTTTCTTGCTCAACCCTCCTAAGTAATGGTCTGTTATATCCGTGTTCTATCTACAAATCCTTATCTCACGCGGACGTTGCCTGACGGTTTCTACTTTCCTTCCAAATATTTTCCATTAAGCCCCACCTTACTGACTTCTTGATATCTTTTTTTCCCCTAACCTGGATGACAACTCAAATTCTTTCTGCAATACTCCGTTCAGTCTATCATCTAAAAAAAAAATTTCTAATTTTGCTTCCGGGCGCTCTTAAACTTTACTGTTCGTTAGGATAATCTATTTCCACGGTCTGAGGGACCTGACTATGAAAACAAAACGCTACCCTGTAATGGATGTGATCACTGGCACTGGCACTTGAAAAAAAAAGGAAATATTTAGCGCTGGGTAAGGGGGAAACCCCAAAGATCCAAACCCTCCCCAGCTTAGCCCCCCCTTATAGCTTATGTTAACTCAAAGGGGTTCCACAATCCTGGCGATACGCTGCCACCACCCCATAAGTGGGAAAAAAATTAAAGGTTTAAAATATGTTGTATTATGGGACTTAATAAAAGATTCGTTAAAAGGGGTTTAGTAATTTATCACATATGATGGGGCCCGTAAACCCTTTTCTTAACCCCAAGGGTTTTTACAAAATAAAACACTAAAACAATAGAACACCGACACGACCCACTCCTACTCGTTTTTAACAAAAACCCAAGATTTCCCTTTCCCCACGTCACGTGTAAAATACCTTTTACCACACACCCACACGCATAAACATGGGCCTTACTTAACACTGTGTTCCACGGTAAACCCCTCAGCTCAGCTCACAAACCCTCGCTCACAGTAGGGCCGCCCCCACTGGCTAAACCAAACCCATGGTCCCCCTCGCTCACTCCACTCCTCCCCTCCAAAACCCCTTTGGAACACATAAAGCAAGATATTTAAGTCCAACAGAAAAAAAAATAAATCCCCCTATACATCCCCACCCCAATACACCTCCCCCACATACCTTTAAAAAGGTTTTTAAGACCCCAAAATCCCCGCACGGCTGTCGAGGCCCGGGCCCGGTGGGAAAGAGATAAAAATAGGGCTGCCTTCCCTTTCTTCTCTCCTTCTGCCAGGACGACACCAGCGACCGCGCACAAAATATTGCCCGGAAACTATATCTATTGTTTAAAAGAACGAGGAGTGAAGCAAAATTGCGAGCATTAATTACTCGACATTTATATATTACTTTACTCTCACAACTCAACGTGAACTCTTCGTCAACATAAGTCACGGGATTAACCCATTTTCTCGCATTACAATACCATAGACCCTATATCTCTGGACTGTTCACGCACCAGTGCTTTGAAATCGCCAGGCTACATAGAGCCCTACTGGTAGGGCCCCTATCCCCCTACCTAGTGTGTGTGGGTGGGGGGTTACATTTTCACACACACACCACACACACACCACACACGTAACATTCATAAACCACTGTTACATAACCTAAAATTACTTGCCAGCTTCGCGAAGCCACGAAATTCAACCTCCCCCACTAACCCGCCCCCAAAAACCCCCCTTCCTCCCTTAACCCCCTCCTCCCACAACCCCCCCCTAAAAACCCTTCCTCCCCCTCACCGTAACCTCATTTCACACCCTTTCAACCCCCTACACTTATCTCCACTAACCTCAACATCTCCATAACAGCCTCTTCTTTACTTCGATATACTCCTATCATCTCCACTCATCTCCTATAGTTTCTTCTTTCACTCCTATGTAAACTACGTCACTATCAGCGACTTTCTATTAGGAACTGAAAAACCCACGAAAATTAGCTTCGTATCCTTTCCTTTGGGTTTCCGAGTGAACGTGAAGTTGAAAACAGGCGCTCCGACCCTTTAAGGGCCCTTGTGCCCCAAAAGGCCGATATTCCGTGCGCAGTTCAGATTTACAGTGGTCTATGGTCTTACCTAATGCAAAAGTTAAAGAAAGCCAAGGACTTTTCACCATATAAGACATTTTTTTTCTCTCGTAGATTCGTAGACAATTTGAAAAAAGTGTAATTTATCTTCCGTATGGCTAGAAAAAACATTTTTTTCATATTTGTTTACTAAATGACGGTAAATAGGGTTGTGCTGTGTAAGACAGTTTAAATTACATATATAGTAAGGTAAATACTAATTGATATGCATAAATGTAGGGCATATTAATGAAAAGATATGAACGAACACTAGAAAATATAATTATTTAACTACCTGGCAAATCACACACGTATGCACCAAGCGCGTGTGCCCATGGGAAAAGTGTTTCCGGCACAACAGTCACTGCTTGTTTCCCTTTCTGGCATACACGATCTGCACAGATGGCATTGTGATCACCCTTGGCGAAAAATCTTTTAAGCTATCTTCCCTTTAGGAAGTTTATTTTTACCCAATGAGTATGTAGGGTTTTTTTTTATTTTGTCTTTATATTAGCTTGGATTCTTTTTTTGAATGCTTTAAATCTTTATAGATTAAAGCACTATATTTTGGGGAGGGGGTGGCCCGGGTGGTTAGCGTTTTGGGGGGCTGCTCAATTTTTTCGATTTAAAACCTGCCGGGGGCAACTCTTTCAAGAGCCTGGAGGGTGAAAAAGGGTCCCCGTTCAAGTCCCACCAAAGAAAAGCGTCAAATCCATGCGAGTGACTGAAAGAAACCCCAGAGCCAAACCGGTTTTTCGTTGCAGTGGACGGGGGGAAACTCTAGGGGCGCGTGACCCTCTGAAACCCAAAATAAAAAAAACGGTCTTCACCTAAGACTCAGGTGCACTATAAAATCACCCCCGCCACTAACGGGGGAGACGACCGACTTCAGCCCCACAGGCGCTATAGGCCCAATGTAAAAAAAAAAAAAAAAAAAAAAATATATTAACCCCGGAAATAGATTTAGCTCACTTTTTTTAAACTTGAAAAGCCTTTGAAAATCCGTCATTATGTTGCTAAGGTGTTTTTTCCCCTTTGGGGAGCTTGTGGTATGAAAATTGAAGCAAAAATAATATAATTTTTATTTATGATATTAATATAAATATTAAAAATATAAAATATATAATTAAAAATATATTATTAATATATTATATAATAAAATATTTAACATTGTTTTTTTCCCATGATTCTAAAGGGTTTTTTTTTGGGGGAAGGGACACCTAGGTCTTTAGTGGATGTAGTAGGCAGATTCTGCCAACTGTGTGAGGATATTGGTTTTGTAAGGTTTTTACCCTTTTTATAACTTGATATTAGAGTTTTTTTATCTTTTAAAACGTGGTTTTAACCTTTTCAGAGGCGCCCCAAACCCCAACGAAAAACTTCCGCACACTAGCACCCCTCAAATTGGGACGGAAAAACAGATTAAAAACAAAATTTTAAAATAAAATTTCTTAAAAATTTAGAGATATTTTTTAATATGAAGGGGAAGGTCTCGGGAGCAGGGCTATTAGGGGCCTTCGAAGGAGGAGGGGGGAAAAAGGGGTGAATCCAGATTGTTTTAAAAGGGGGGGGGGGCGGAGCGGGCAACCCCTACGCGTGGGGTTGAGGAGGGAGTTTGGAAATTTTTTTTTTAAAACAAAGCTTTTTTTGGGGGATTTTAAGACCTCAGAAGGGATATACTGCCTAACTGATAATCAAAGGCAACTATTTTTTTCCCTGTGGGACAAAAAAAAGGGGCTATGGCCGAGTTCCCCCATACCCCCCCATATACTTTTCGGAAGGGAAAAGGGGGGCGTTTCGAACAACAACCCCCAAACCAAGGTGGCACTTCCGCAAACTTCCGCAAACCGCAACGTCCCCAAATTGCGAAGTCCCCAATTCGTTTGCGGATTTGCAGAAGGGGAAAAAAACTGCGAAATTGCGTTTTCGGAAGTACTGCCGCAAACGCAAATATGTTCGCAAATTCCCAAGTGGCCTGGTGAGTTTGAACACGATTCCTGCGCGGCTACGCGCACCGTCCAGGGTGAGTAAGATACGCTAAGGGAGGCTGCTTTACCACCAGTCAACCTTGACCGCAGTTATCAGTGAGATTCATAGACGAAGTACGTACGTGTATCTCCAAACACTTCTTCCTGCCTCGCTTGTAGGTATGATGCTTTTTCTACCATATTTTGGTTGAAACTCATATAAACATTATCTGTGTGATGTTATAATATCATTGAAATATTTTAGATATTACTGTAAACTTTGTTAGGTGAGATCCAAGGTCAGTAGATATTAGAAACAATGTTTGGCGTTGGTGGGCTCGGCTCTGACCTCACGCGTCCCTCGCTGACTCAGTCATGTCTTCCAATTATAGTGTGGCCTCACCGCAAGATTATGAAATGAACCAATCATCCTACTGACACATTTTCGTATATAATATACGCATATTTTGAGGAAGGAGAGGGAGGTCAGAGGGCCATAAACCAGTGATATGGACACAGCGAGCATACCAAGAGGTGTGTATTCTATGTGTACTGATGACAGTGTTATTTGCTTGCAGTGATCATGGCTCTGCTGTAGAGCTAAATATTACTTGCAAGGAATGTGGTGTGAGTGACTTAGTGCTTGCGGTGGTGAGGCGACAGTTTTGACCCTGCGTTATCGCTAGGCCGAGGTGCGAGTTAACCGCCATCCCACGTGCCGCGCAAACATTTTGTGCTGTCTGATATACTGCCGCATCTTGATTACTATAGCGCCACTACGCCCCCCTCCTCACCAAGGCCCAGCTGGTTGCTGCTGTAGAAGATGTGCTGGTGTTCCTCTTCAGTATGAGGAGGAAGATTACGGGCAGGTGACTGTGTGCGCAACACTGTAGGTCAGTCGGAAGGCGAGGAACCTGGATGATGTGTTTGCTAAGTACAACACGGCCATACCCAGCTCTGCACCCGTGGATAAATTGTTATCCCAAAGGTCGGATGTCATAAAGGCCAAAAGAGAGAGTAGTTGTCTCTGATAATTTGAGATTGTCTTATAAGGGAACATGAACTCTCAAGATGGAATTTCACAGAGGAGTCTGGAGTTAAGGGCGATATATATAATGAAACAAATTCTGAGTTAGCTGACTATACTAGACTGGTAATTGGTCA
>JACEEZ010023755.1:0-5000 GCA_016584305.1 Chionoecetes opilio | reverse complement strand
ATGTCATGTTTTGGCTGAAAAAGACGTTCCCGCCTCCCCGCAAAGAAATTAGTCGCGTGTTCAAGTTGGAAATTTCACCGGGGAAATCCTTTAAAACCCCAATATTATTCAATTTACTTTGTGAAGAGAGGGAAAGTGAACATCAAGTCCTTTTTTACATAGAAGTGCGGTGGCTCTCACGGGGGAAAAACCCTGACCCGTATGCAGAGCCAGGGATGAGATTGCAATATTCCTCGAGATTACAAAAAAGCTCGCTAAAGATTTGAGGAGAAAAATTTTCACCTTCTCTCCCCTTTGGGCAGACATTTTAACCCATTAAAAAAAACTCAACTTGTCATGCAAGGCAAGTTTGGTAAGAATTTGTTTGGCAGAGAAGGTAGAAGCTTTAAAGAAGAAGCTCTCACTCTGGAATCTTCGAAAACCGGGGAGGGAAATTTGGGGAAGCTCTCTATCCGGAGGGAAAAAAATTGGGGAAAAGACAGTCAGTCCCATGCTTGTAAAACATTTTGTTGTCACCTTCGCACCTTGACACCATAAAAAGACTTCCCAAGGATCAAAATTTTCCCCAGAAGGATTCCGCAGCCCCTTCCTAGCAGACATGAGTGTGCATACCTGAAGGAGGAGCTTTTGTCGCAGGTGAACCAGGGTTGCAAAAATTTTTGACATTCCATTGTCGGGGTTTTGGTTGATCAGGGGATAGCGTACCGGGATGGGGGGCAGCGTGGAGATGATCTTTCCTTTTTCCCAACACCATGGGTGTGAAAAGGCATTCCCCACAGCTCCAGATCAAAACAACCCCGGAAACGCCTCAAGGGGGGCTGCCCCGATAGAGGGTGGCTCGACTAAACGAAGCCCCTGTTTTTAGAAATGGTCGCACATAAGCAGCAAAAAAAAACACGTTGATGAGTGTTGTTAAATTTCCCCTGTTTTTATGTTTGGGGAGTTTGCCCTGCTTTTTTACTCTTTTTTTCGCTTTTCTTTTTGTTTTTGTTATAGTTTTGGGCATCTTTTGATTTTAAATTTTTGGGAGAGAAAAAATAAAGGATCAAGCAATATTTCCCCATTTTAAAATTTACCCCTGTAGTAGGTAGAACGAGTAATTTTAACAAATGTTAGCCAGAGTTAGTGGTGCGGATTTCCCTAGACCTGATACAGGGGGTGCTGAGGTCGGAAAAGGTTAAAAAAACGCTGCTTGAGCAAGGGCAAGCTTTTGTGTGGTGGTGAAGTTCAAACATTTTTAGAACAGAAGTCAAGCAGCAACCAAAGATCGTTAAAAGCTTCAAAACTCTTTCGGAAGGTTAAAAAATGGCTATGCGAGTCCAGACGCGTGGGCGAAAACCCTGAGTGAATACAAACAAATACACACACCCCCCCCAAAACACGGTATGGGGGACCCCTAGTGTAGAGGTAGAAAAGTTAAAACAACTAGAAGTCCCTTTTTGATTCCCGGGTAGAGCGGAGACAAATAGGGTTTCCTTAAAACCCGAGCCCCTGTCCACCCGCAATGAATGGGTACCGGGTTTAGCCCGGGGAAAGGACCCGCCTCCGGGGTGATGGCTTTGGGAAAACTAAGGATGAATGGATTGGAAACGGGCCTACAGTGCAACTGGCCCTGTAAAATTACAAAAAAGATAAAATAAATTTGAGAAAAACCTCTAAGTCGGAATAATGAGCTCCAAAATCGCACCCGGGAGGGTTGGGAAAATGGGATCTTTTAACCGCTCGCGTGGGCAAGACCATGGGGGAATAAAACACACACACCTACACACAAACTCCGCTCGAACGGGCAGGGCGTCCCCGGAGCAAGGGGTGGGGTTTGGCCCCGCCTACCAAGACGGCTCAAAGTCAGGAAGTAATCCCGGCAACACAGTCCAAAGGGTGGTAAGATCTGGTAAAAAATACAAAAAGAAATTTTTGCTTGTTTGAAAACCCTTTTTAAAAAATTCACTTTTCTGATAAAACTATCATACTCGCAGCCCTGTATTTAAAGATCCATGCCGAAAAAAAAGGAAAATTATAAAATCAATGAAAGTGGGTTAAAAGTATATCAGGATATCAAACAGGCGAGAAAACTGCTGCATGTGATACTCAAACATCCAACGTAATGTCTCACTGATGGTACCAAAAAATTATTTTAAGTGGCTCAAAAGGACAGTCATAAAGTAAGCAGAGTTTTGTTGTGTAAAATGGCAGCAACCCAAATAGATCATCAGGAAAAGGTTCCTTTTTAAAACAAATACACTAAGGTAAGCAATAAGCCGCAGAACCCGCTTTGAAGATACACGACTGGCAAGACGCTTCAAATGGGGTAAACACTATTACATCTTTCTATGCAATATAATTTAAATTACGTTCTGGGCCCCCCAAAGGGGTTTACGGATCTATCAGTCAACATAGTCAGAATTCCCCAGCTTTAAAGGGAGAGTCTTTTACACGCGGATTATTAATCCATTTTATTTTTTTGATTTTTACTATCCATTTTTTTAACTTTGATTCCTTGCAACTTACTTTTTTTTGGGCTACAAGAAGTTGTGAAGTTTACACGCGGATTTGGTTTATTTCTGATCATTTTGCTGAATATTTCTTGAATGTATTAGTTTGCTCAATAGAAATTTTGAAAATTTTGAAATTGATGCAGGGATTTTATGATTCCTTGATCTTATATTTTTTTGTTTGGTTTATAAATTTCTTTTTTGTATCATCTTTTGTGATTTAAATCATATCATTCGTGGTGAAAGAAAAAAAGAAAGAAAAAAGATAAAGAAGAAAAAAACAGGGAGCAGTAGGAGAAAGAAAAAAAAAATAATGAAGGGAGAGAAAAAAAAAAAAAAAATAATTCCAAGGGGGAAAGAAAAATAAAGAAAGGGGGTTTCTCCCTTTTTAAACCCTAAAAACCCCCTTTTCTAATAAAACGAAGACAAACTGAAAAAAATGTATGGTAGAAAAAAGGAGGCTACTTTGGAAGGGGAAAAATCTTTCTCTCCTCTCTCCTCTCCTCTTTTTCTCTCCTCTCTCTTCTCTCTCTCTCCTTCTCCTTTTCTCTCTCTCCTTTCTTCCCCTCTCTCTCTCTCTCTCTCCTCTAATCCATCAGCCCAGGTTAGTGTACGGTTTTTAGGGGGATGTGTTTATTTCTAATACGTAACCCTGTTATTTTTTTCATAGAAGTGGAGGAGGGGGTCAGGGGTGGTGGTATGGGGGGGGGTGGGGGTAGTGGGGGTGGGGTGGGGTGGGGTCATGGTGGGGTGGGGGGTGGTGGTGGGGGGGATGGTGGGGGGGGATGGGGGTGGGGGTCAGGGGGGTGGGGGGTGGTGGTTGGGGGGGGGGGGTTGGTGGGGGGGGGGGTGTGGTGGGGGGTGGGATGGGGTGGTGGGGTTTGAATGTTTTTTGGCGGTATAGTATTAACTTTTTTTTTTATAATGATGTTTTTTCAAATAAAGGGGGGAAATTTTCAAATGTTCAAAGAAATTTACAAATACGAAAAAAAAGAGTTGGCAAAAAAAAACAAAAAAATGCATAAAGTTGACAGAAAAATTTCATCAAATTTTCCTATCCGTTTTTTGGTTATTTAAATCATATAATCAAAATCATTTTTATTTCCATCATCTCATTTTAAATTTAAAATTCATTACTATTGTATTCTGTTATCTACTATACACTTCACTACTATACCACTATTACAATTTTATAATTTTTTTTACACCAGCACTTAAATTCTTACGATGGCATACATTTCAAACAGCGTTGTACATACGTGAGGTCAGAAAATCTTCTTTTTCGAGCCACCTATACAAAAAAGACACTGCAGACTGGTCCCAAAAATCTGTGCCACAGAACTGTTTTTAAATGCCGCACCGCCACTGCCTCCACCCCCCCCCCCCCCCACAGCAAGCCACCCCTTCCCCCCCCGGGGGTATTAGGGTCTTGAAACATTTTGGGCTGACCCGCCCCAGATTCTTTACACCCTTTCTGGATAATTTTCAATTTTTTTTTTAGTATAATGAATGTAAATGTGATAATTATATAAATTTTTATAATAAATAAATATATTTTATTATAATATATATTTTAATAATTTAAAAATTTTTTTTTTTGGAAAAAAATAAATTATTAAATATTAATATAAATAATTTTTAATATTTTTAAAATAATATTTTTTTTTTTTAAATTTTGTAAAATGTAAAAACCTATTTTGGAAAAAGAAGGAAAAAAAGACCTTTAAAAAGGGGAAAAAAGGTTTAAAGGAAATAAGCATGTATTGAGATGATGTATGTATAGAAATAATGATGTTATAATATAAATTTTGTTCTTTTGGGTCAGATAAATGGTATTCCCAAAGATAATAGAACAGCGTGACATAGAAATGCATAAAGACGACCCCCGCCCCAAAGCCTTTTGAAGCGGGTCAAGTTTATCCCAAACAAAAATCACCCAGGGGGCACGGTTTCCCTTTACTCAACAACCCCCTAAAATAGTCAGGGTTCTCTTGAGGCCTCCCGGAACCCTTGAGATGGGTTTTTTGGCGTCACGCCACGCGTCACGCGCCGCTCCGCCTCCCCGGAGTGGTCTAAGGGGCGGCGGGAGGGCACACCCGCGGGGAGCGCATGCCTCCCCGGCCGCCCCTGGAGGCAGAATGCCCCGTACGCGGGCCCAGGGAGCGGACCAGAAGTTTCGGGTTTAAACTTGGGGAAGCGCCCACGGTCCGTACACGTTGGTAGCGCTCCACCAGCATGCGGTGCGAGCTCGCAGGGCGGGAGGAGGGAGCTCGTTGGCCCGGAGAAGAACTGGTGCGTGAACACCTCCAGGGGTGCGCCAAGTCCCTTAGGCCGCGCCCCTCCTGCCGCTTGTGGGCGGGTTAGTGCGGCACCCAAACAGCACCAGCCGCAGCTGGTGAGGGGATGCCCGTGCGTCGGGCAGCGCGGCGGATTCCTTGGTGACCCCCCGGCACCCCTTGCCCCGGCAGTTGCTCAAAGGCTTCTTCCAAAATTTGAAGCGGGATGCCC
>JACEEZ010023753.1:20000-24750 GCA_016584305.1 Chionoecetes opilio | reverse complement strand
TTTTCCGGGGGGGTAGGGGTTCTACGGGTCGGGGAGCTTTCAAAAAACTTTTTTTATGGTTTTATAAAAAACACCCACTCCCCCACCACCACCCCAAACACCCCAAACAACACCACACACCCCAAAAACAACACAAAAACCACACACCCCACAAAACAACACACACAACACAACACCACAACACACACACACACAAAAACACACACCACACACACACCACACACACACACATACACCACTACCACCGCTACCACCACACTAAAAAACAATTGATATAACTCATTTTTTTCTTCCTCGTCATATTCCGCACAACCACAACACCACAACCACAGCACACAGCCCCCCCCCCCCCCCCCTGACCCCCTGCCCCTCTCACAGCACTCTCTCATCCTCACCATTAACACCATTAACACACGGCAATGGCGCCATAACCACGTCACCACTGCACGCCAAAAAAACATACTACCATAGGGGGAAATGAAAAAAACCAACACACACACCAACACAACACAAGCAAACCAACACACAAAAACACACACACACACACACACCCACACACACACACAACACACACACACACGACAAAAAATGCGAGGAATAAAATTTCATAGGTAAAAAAAATAGAAAATGACAAACACGCACAAAAATGCTGTAAATAAAATTCCACGGGTAAAAAGCAACACCAAAAAAACAACATTGTGTTTGGAAGCAGAGAACTAAATGAATAGCGAGTTAAAATATACATACAAAATCGTTCTGAAATAATTAAAAGGTGGCAAAATTGGATAGGTTTTTATAGGTAACACAAAAAAGGTTTAAGCGTATGATATTAGACAAATTAAAAACCTTCCTAACACACCATAACAACCTTCCTAACACAGTGTAACAGCCTTCCTAAAACAGTGTAACAACCTTCCTAACACACTATAACAACCTTCCTCACACTGTAAAACCCTTTCCCTAAAACACAAAACCCTTTCCCCTAACCACTATAAAAAACCCCAACACACTATAAAAACCTTCCAAACACTATAACAACCTTTCCCCACACACTGAAAAACAACCTTCCTAACAAAACAATAAAACCTCCAAACACACGTAAAAAACCTCCAAACACACTTAAAACCCTTTCCCCTCACACACGTAAAACCCTTTCCTAACACACTGTAAAAACCTTCCAACAACTAAAAAAAACCTTCCTAACACACTAAACAACCCCCTAACCACTATAACAACCCCCCCTCAAAAACCTATAACAATTCCCCTAACACACTATAACAACAAAGAATGAAAAATTTAAATAAACTACACTAAAAGGGAAAACCAACGAAGGGAAAAATTTGGAGGCCGAAATACCAAAAAAAAAAGGGAAAGAGGAAAAATTTTAAAGAAAAAAAAATACTAAACATGAAAAATAAAATAAATAAAAATACGACTAAACGGATCAATAAAGGAAGAAAAAAAATAAAAGTGTAGAGAAAAGGTTTTGTTTGTATTACCCAAAAGCGGAAATTAAGGTCCAGGAGGGAGAGGAGGAGGAGGAGGAGGGGAGGAGGAGGGGGAGGAGGAGGAGGAGGAGGAGGAGGGGGGGGAGGAGGAGGAGGAGGAGGAGGAAGGCAAGGTAATATGTATACATCTATGTCCCCGAAGACCCTAAGGCGGAGGAGAAGTAGACCAGGTAAGTTGTGAGGGAATAAAAGGGAGGTTGAAAAAGAGAAGAATTAAAGGAAGAGAAAAAAAGGGAGGTTGAAAAAAAGGGAGGTTGAAAAAAAGGGAGGGTGAAAAGAAGGGGGTTTAAAAAAAAAGGGGAGGTTAAAAAAAAATTTGGGAAAGGTTAAAAAAAAGGGGGGAAAAAGAAAAAAAGGGAGGTTGAAAAAGGGGGGGGTTAAAAAAAGGGAGGTTAAAAAAAAGGGGGGTTTGAAAAAAAGGGAGGTTTGAAAAAAAGGGGGGTTTTGAAAAAAAGGGAGGTTAAAAAAAAGGAGGTTGAAAAAAGGGGGGTTTTGAAAAAAGGGGTAAAAAAAAAAGGGAGGATGTAAAAAAAAAAAAAATTTAAAAAAAAAAAAAAAAAAGGGGGTGAAAAAAAAAATTTTTAAAAAAAAAAAAGGTTGAAAAAAAGGGGGAAAAAAAAAGGAGTTAAAAAAAAAGGGAGGATGAAAAAAAAAGGGAGGTTGAAAAAAAATGAGGTTGAAAAAAAGGGAGGTTGAAAAAAAATGAGGTTGAAAAAAAGGGAGGATGAAAAAAAGGAAAGAGGAAAAAAAGGGTGGTAGAAAAAAAGGGTGGTAGAAAAAAGGGAGGTTGAAAAAAAGGGAGGATGAAAAAAAGGAAGGTTGAAAAAAGGGAGGTTGAAAAAAAGGGAGGTTAAAAAACGGGAGGATAAAAAAAGGAAGGATAAAAAAGGGGGGTTTTGAAAAAAAAAGGGGTGAAAAAAAAGGAGGTTAAAAAAAGGGGGGTTGGAAAAAAAAAAAAGGGGAGGTTAAAAAAAAAATTATTTAAAAAAAAGGAGGCGAGAAAAAAGGGAGGTTGAAAAAAAGGGAATTGGAAAAAAGAGGGGGGGGAAAAAATAGAAAAAAAAAAGGGAGGGAAAAAAGAGGAGAACAAAAGGGAAGAGAAAAAAGGGAGTTTTGAAAAACCAACAACAACAAATTGGTTTGTCATTTGCCCCTCGTAGAAATTTCCTTTTTAAATAAACCCGTATTTTTTTTTTTTTCCTCTCCTCTCTCTCCCCCTCTCTCTCTCCTCCTCTCTCTCTCCTCTCTCTCTCTCTCTCTCTTCATAACCCCGTAATAAAACCCCGCATCCCCTTCTCTTTCCTCCCCTCCTTTCCCTAACTCCCTCTTCTCTCTCTCTCTCTCTCTCTCTCTCTCTCCCTCTCTCCTTCTCTCTCTCTCTCTCTCTCTTCCTTTTCTCCTCTCTCCTCCTCTCTCTCTCTCTCTCTCCGCTTTCTCCCTCTTCTCCTCTCTCTCTTCTCTCTCTCTCTCTCTCTTCCCCTCTCTCTCTCTCCCTCTCTCTCTCTTTTCTCCCCTCTCTTTTTCCCCTCTCTCTCTCTCTCTCTTTTCATAACACACCTGCAACTGTCTACACTACTACAGCCCTTTTCCCCTCTCTCTTTTCTCCCCCTCCTCCTCTTCTCTCTCCTCCTCCCCCTCTCTCCCCCTCTCTCTCTCTCTCCTCTCCCTCTCTCCTTTCTTCTCTCCCCCCTTCTTCCTTCCCTCCTCCTCCTCCTCCCTCCTCCTCCTCTTCTCCTCCTCTCCTCCTCCCCTTCTTTTTCTTCTCTCTCCCCTTTCCTTCCCCAACGTTTTCTTCCCTCTCCCCTTTTTCTTTTCCCCTCCTCCTTCCTCCCCCCCCCCCCCCCCCCCCCCCCCAACCCCCCCACCCCCCCCCAAACCCCCCCCCCCCCCCCTCCCCTCCTCCTCCTCCCCTCCTCCCCTCCTCTTCCTCCTCCTTTTTCGGCCCCCCCCCTTTTTCCCCTTTTTTTTTTTTTAAAAAAAAAAAAAAAAAAAACGGGGGAAAAAGGAAAAAAAAAAAAAGGGGGTTTTTTTTTGGGGAAAAAAACGGGGGGGGAAAAAAAAAAAATTTCTAATAAAAATTTTTCCTTTTTAGTCACCAAACCCCACATAAAACCCTAACACCCCCGCCAACCCAACACACCCCACACACACACACACACACACACCACAACACACACACACACACATACACACACACACACAACCACACACACACAGACAGAGAAAAAAAGAGAGAGCAAATATAAACAAAGCAAGACAAACGATCACAAATAAACAAAACTCTCTCTCTCTCTCTCTCTCTCTCTCTCTCTCTCTCTCTCTCTCTCTCTCTCTTCTCTCCTCTTCTCTCTCTCTTTTCTCTCTCTCTCTCAAACCAAAAATATAAGGACAAGGACGAGACCCGTAGATGAAAAAAAAAAAAAATGAATATCGGTAAAAGACAAACTCAAGGAGAAACAAAACATAACAACCGAAGGAAGAGGAGGAGGAAGAGGAAGGGGAGGAGGAATACATATGAATACATAGGAATAACAGACACCAGGAGACCTATTGGTCCATAACTAGGGTATCTGTTGTACTACATACTACTAACTATCAACTACATGTAGGAGGACAGTTGGAAAATGATACCATGTCCCTAAAGAAGATAGGAACATGGAAGTTTTGTAGTGAAGAATGATAGGATAAAAAATATGCTAACTACAACTACCACTAACACTAATCGATTCGGGGGACTATAATATGAATTCGCATCAATACCCATTTACTTTACAGTGCGCGTCAAGTCTGTTTTTAAATTAAGTTATTGTGCTGGCTTCGACAACATTTGCTGGTAATTTGTTCCATCGATCAACACTCTAACATTGAAATAATATTTACGGAGATCTGGGATGCAACGTTGGCCGTTCAGTTTTAAATCATTATTTCTTGTTGTCACTTGAGGAGAAAGCTCGAATAGGTTCTCTTGATTAATGACATCAAATCCTTTTAGGATCTTAAAGGTTTCTATCAAGTCCCCACGGATTCTACGATCCTTTAAGGAAAACATATTAAGTTTCCGCAGTCTCTCTTCACAAGATGAATTTCGCAGAGATGGAATTAGTTTGGTTGCTCTTCTTTGAACTGATTCCAATTTGGCTTGATCTTTTACGAAACAAGGCGACCAGAATTGAACGGCATATTCCAAGTGCGGCCTAACCAAGGACGTGTATAATTGTGTCAATTACTTTCGGAGTTTTATG
>JACEEZ010023753.1:15000-17500 GCA_016584305.1 Chionoecetes opilio | reverse complement strand
AGCTACCACTCCCCAGAATTCCGCTACCACTACCAATTTGGCGCTCCCACTTTTTCAAAAATCCGCTACCCCCCTACAAAATAATTTCAATACCACAAACCCCCAATATTCCCCGTTTTCCCCATTTATTTATCACTCCCCTTTTCTCCCCCCCCGGGTTACCCCCGGCCTTTAACCACTATTGCTACAACTACTAAAATCCAACTACCACCACCCATCTTTTTACAACTACTATTCACTACCACTATTCTACCAACTATTAATTTTAAATTACCACTATTGCTACCCACTAAAACCAACCCAAAACCCCAAAAAATGGGGAAAAAGGGGGGGGGGAAAAAAAACTTAACCCATTTTTTTAAAAAACATAAAAAAAAGGGGAAAATTAAAAAGGTAAAAAAAATAAAAAACAAAGGTAAAAAAAAAAAAAAAAAAAAAGGGGGAATTTTAAGGGCCCAGAAATTTTGAAAACAAAAAAGAAATTACCCAAAAAAAGGGAGGAGGAGGGGGGAAAAGGAAAACGGGGGGGAGGAGGGAGGAGGGGGAAAGGAGGGGGGAGGGGGGGAGGGAAGGGGGGGAGGGAAGGAGGAGGGAGGGGGGGAGGAGGAGGGAGGTAAAGACAAATTTTTGGGAGGAAATGGGAGAGAGAGAGAGGGGAGGAAGAGGGAGGGGGAGAGGGGGGAAAAAGGGGGGAAAAGGAGGGGGGGGGGGAGAAGAGGGGAGGGGGGGAGGGGGGAAAAGGAGAGAGGGGGAAGGGGGAAAAGAGAGGGGGAGAGGGAGAGACGGGGGGGAGGGGGAGAGCGATGAGAGAAAAGGGGAAAAAAGGGGATTGGGAGGAGGGGAGAAAAGGGAGAGAGAGGGGAGGGGTGGGGGGGGGGGGGGGGGGGGTTCAGGGCAGAAAAAAAAGGGGCCCAAGAGGAAAGGAAAACGAAGAGGGGGGAAATTTAAAGGCAAAAAGGACCCGTCCAAGGGGGAAAGGAAAAAAAGGAGAAAGAAAAAAAAAATGAGAAAAGGGGAAGGGAAAAAAGGAAGGGAAAGGGGAAAGGGAAAGGAAGGAAAAGAAGGGGGAGGAAAGGAAAAGGGATGAAGGCAATTTGGGGTAAAGGGGGGGAAGGGAAGGAAAAAGGGAAAGGGAAAGGGGGAAGGGAAAAAGGGGGGAAAGGGAAAGGGAAATAATGAAGGAAGAAATGAGGGGGACCCCGGGGTGAAATCCCCTTTTTAAAACTTTTTTGCTAAAGGAAAGGAAGGAGGAGGGGGAAGGGATGGGGAGGAGGAAGGAAAGGAAAAAAGGGGAAAAGTGGTGAGGGAAAGGGAAAGGTTTAAGGGTTGATAGGAGAGAGGAGAGAAAAGAGAGGGAGGGGAGTTTTAGGGAGGGGCGGAGGAGGGAGGGAAGAGGCGGGGGCCCCATGAAGGGGAGGAGAGGGAGGAGAGAGAAAAAATGCAAGGGGGCCGGGGGGTTGGGGGGGAAATCAAGGGAAAAAAAAAGAGGTGGGGGGGGAAAAAAAGGGGGGGGGGGGGGGGGGGGTTTTTCCTTCTTTTTCTCCTTTTCCCCCATTTTCCCCCCCCCCCCCCCCCCCCCCCCCCCCCCTCCTTCCCCCCCCCCTCTCCCCCCCCTTTTCTCTCTACTCTTTTCTCTCTCTCCTCTGTCTGTCTGTTGTCGTCTGTTGTCTGTCGTCTGTCTGTCTGGTGTCCTCTCTCTCTCTTCTCTTTTCTCTCTCTCCCTCTCTCTTCTCTTCTCTCTCTCCCCTCCTCTCTCCTCCCCTCTCTCTCTCTGAATAGGCGTTCGATCTAGCTGGCACTGAATGAGTCTCAGGTAATGGAGGTCTGAACACCTGTGGCACTCTAGGGTACGTTCACACACACAACACACACACACACACACACACACACACACACACACACGCACACACGCACACGCACGCAACACACGTACACACACACACACGCACACACGCACGCACACACACACACACACACACACACACACACACACACACACACACACACACACACACACACAACACACACACAACACACACCGACACACACACACCGAACACACACACACACACACACACACACACACGCACACACGCACGCACACACACACACACACACACGCACGCACACACACACACACACACACACACACACACACGACTCTCCATTTATTACCTATATCGTTTTTTTGTCTCTCTCTCTGTCTCTGTCTCTCTCAAAGTCAGTCAAAATTGGAGGGCTCTCTCTCTCCTCTCTCTCTCTCTCTCTCTCTCTCTTTTCTCTCTCTCTCTCTCTCTCTCTCTCTCTCTCTCTTCTCTCTCTCTCTCTCTCTCTCTCTCTCTCTCTCTCTCTCTCTCTCTCTCTCTCTCTCAGCTTTGGGCGAGAGAATAAGTCAGGCTCAGGTGCAGCACAATTTATCCCTGCAGTCTCCTCGTCAGGTAAATGAAAAAATATTGGCGATGTCTCCCCTCAAAGCCAACAAGGCAGGCTTCCCGTACCC
>JACEEZ010023753.1:0-2500 GCA_016584305.1 Chionoecetes opilio | reverse complement strand
TTAAAACAGGAGAAAGAAGGGAGAAGGAAGGAGAAAGAGGAGTTAAAACAGGAGAAAGAAGGAGAAGGAAGGAGAAAGAGGAGTTAAAACAGGAGAAAGAAGGGAGAAGGAAGGAGAAAGAGGAGTTAAAACAGGAGAAAGAAGGGAGAAGGAAGGAGAAAGAGGAGTTAAAACAGGAGAAAGAAGGGAGAAGGAAGGAGAAAGAGGAGTTAAAACAGGAGAAAGAAGGGAGAAGGAAGGAGAAAGAGGAGTTAAAACAGGAGAAAGAAGGGAGAAGGAAGGAGAAAGAGGAGTTAAAACAGGAGAGAAAGAAGGGAGAAGGAAGGAGAAAGAGGAGTAAAACAGGAGAAAGAAGGGAGAAGGAAGGAGAAAGAGGAGTTAAAACAGGAGAAAGAAGGGAGAAGGAAGAGAAAGAGGAGTTAAAACAGGAGAAAGAAGGGAGAAGGAAGGAGAAAGAGGAGTTAAAAAACAGGAGAAAGAAGGGAGAAGGAAGGAGAAAGAGGAGTTAAAACAGGAGAAAGAAGGGAGAAGGAAGGAGAAAGAGGAGTTAAAACAGGAGAAAGAAGGAAGAAGGAAGGAGAAAGAGGAGTTAAAACAGGAGAAAGAAGGGAGAAGGAAGGTGAAAGAGGAGTTAAAACAGGAGAGGAAGAAGGAAGAAGGAAGGAGAAAGAGGAGTCAAAACAGGAGAAGGAAGAGAAGGAAGAGGAGGAAGAGGGGCTAAGACTGGAAAGAGGAAAGGAAAAGGAAGGGAACAAAAGAAATAAAAAGTGAGGCAGGTGTGAAGGTGACTAATTATAATCTGATTAGTTTTGTGAAGGACGTCTGTTATTGTGTTCTATTTTTACTTTAGACTCACACTGTACACCTGATATATATATATATATATATAATAAAAAAACGTAGCAAAAGGTAACGAGACTTCTGCATCACTCTGTATGTACACTGTTGTCGTCTCTATATCTACGGTCGTTGCAGTATCATTAACCCCTTCACGCCCAGATCTTTCCTTTGCTATATACAATCGTCTGTCGTTAGCCATAAACTTATGAAAAAGTAACTAAATATACCAAATAAGTTAGTTGACAAGGATACTAAACAGGTCATATCTATAACACATTGATTATATTCACTAAAAATCGTCTAATGGAAGCCAAATTACCATGGAAATTACGTTCTGGGCCTCAAGGGGTTAAGAAGAATGTAAGTAAGTAAAAAAGTATAAGTAAGAAAGTAAGAAATGCCAATGTCGTTATTTCATACGAGTAAAAATAAAAATAAAGCGAAGGAGTTACACGCTTAAGAATTCGAGGTAACGTTAGTCTTGCATAAAATTAAAATAATGACACTAAAAAGAAAAGAAAAAAAGGACGTTGACCTATCGTAATGGCTATAAAAATAGTCAATCATAATAATTCCACTTGCAATTGCCAAACATAAAATTAAAATATAAAAAAAGGTAATGTTAACCGCACATAAATATATAAAAATACACACCAAAATTAAAAATATAAATAAGTGGGCGTTGACATAGAAATGCAATCATTATATTTTCCTTTCAATTGATAAAAATAAAATAAAATAAGAACAATGCTATTTAAATACAATCCTCCTCCTCCTCCTCGTTCAGGAGGTTCTCCTGCGATATTGCGTTCAGTTCTGGTCAGCCTACTATAGAAAAAATATAATCAAACTGGAGAGAGTACAAAAAAAAGTTACTAAAATGATTCCGCGCTTGCGAAACAAGCCATACGAAGAGCAATTGAAGGAACTTAACTTGTTCAGTTTATCAAAACGTAGATTGCGAGGAGACTTAATAGAATTGTTTAAAATGTTCCATGGCTTCGATAATGTTAATATAAACGACTATTTGAATATTGATTGGACAAGCACTACTCGTAGTAATGGATACAAGATCATTGGTAAGCGATTTCGGTCACATGAAGCGAAGCACTTTTTCTTTAATAGAATTGTTAATATATGGAACTTTCTTCCAGCACAAGTAGTTAATAGTAACACGGTTGAGGCGTTTAAGAACAAACTAGATAAATACTTAGCATCAACTGCCACACTCAATTACTTCGGCCCTACGTAAACTCTTTTTTTTTGTAGCGTTAGCTTTAGTTTAGAGTCTGTCTCTCCTTCAATCTTTCCTATAAAATTCCATGGCAGTTTTTCTATACTGTATGGTGGTTTTTTCTCACTTTTTTCTGCCGGCCTCGGCCGGAGGGAGAGGTGGGTGGAAGGAGCCTTCAACTTTACTATTCTTTTACCTCTAACACGTAGAAACTATAGTGGTAGAAAGTAGTCACACAGACAGCCTCGTTTGGCTCAGTAGGGCTGTTGCTGTCTGTTCTTCCTTTGTATTCCTTTGTATATTTGTATTCCTCCTCCTCCTCCTCCTCCTCCTCCTCCTCCTCCTGGTCGCTATGTTCCATTCATTATTTTCGTCGCTAAAAGAAAGTTAGTAATGCCCTTTAGCTGTTTTTCCCGTTTTTGGGGG
>JACEEZ010023751.1:17500-33078 GCA_016584305.1 Chionoecetes opilio | reverse complement strand
AAAAACCTGAATTTCCCCCCCGGGTTTTCCTGCGCCATTCCCCCAGTCGAGCAAGAAAAGGAAAAGGTTGCGCGGGCAACACTCACGTCCGCCAACCCTGGGTTCCCGGGGTTTGGCGGAACCATGTTTACAAGTAAGGATTTCCTGGGCTGGCGTTCGCCTGGCGCAGCATCGCCAGGCGATCGCCAGCCCGGGCGGAAGGTTTAATAGTACGCCCTTAGGGGTTTAAGTGTTTTTTTTTTTCAAGGGTTGCTTCCCCCGCCTCATATTTTCGTTTCTCTTTCCTTTTTTCCTTGCTGTCTTTCTTTGGTCGTTTTTGGGGTGGCTGGAGGGTCCTTTTGGTGCCCCCCCGGGCCCCTAGCGCGCCACTTGCGGAACAAGACTCAAAGGGGGGCTGCGGCGCCCCTGAGGCCCCGTCCGGCATCAAGGGTGGGGGCGTGGCGTGCCCGTGCCCCCCTTGCCCCTTATACCACCAGCATACGTCTCGATACCCTGGGGTGAGGCAAAACATTAATTCGCTTCGGGTTTTGACTGTCCATTATCCTCCTCCCGCCCGACGCGGGGACGTGATTTTGGGCTTGTGGTTTGGGTGTAAAGGTCTTGGAACCCCGGGAAAGCGGGCGGCGGGGGGGGGGCGTGGGGGACGTGAGAGCTAGTGAGGGGGATGGGTGGCACTGCTGCTTGTATTACTATTATCAGGGGCATCGAAAAATTTCCAGTGTTGACAAACGTTTTTACCCACGTGATTTTTTCGACCCCCCTATGGGAATTCATTTTTGCACAAAGTCTTGAGTTTTATGTGTTGTGCCTGTACCCCGCGACAGACTTGTGTGTCTACTTTTTTGGGGGGATTCAAGTTTTAAGTCTCTTGGGGTCTGTATTATGCCTTGGCCCCCCCTCCACCCCTTTGGGGCCTCTTTTTTACCCCGTCAGGAGGGCGAAGTCTGGCGGTTAGTATATCTTATTTTTTCCCCCCCCCCGCACCTGGTTTTCTGTGTGCGTGGCTTGCAACCCCTGTCTGTGCTGGCAAGACTTAAAACCCGCTGTACACTCGGGGGCGGGAACATCTGAAGGCCTTTCTGCAAAGTGGCAAAGGTCAAGGCCCGCTCAAAATCTGTGTGAAAGCTGATATGGAAATGAAATGGAGCATTAGGAAGAAAATGGGAAAAGAGTTTAAAAAAGAAAAACGGAGAGGAAAAAAAGAGTTGCCCCCCTTTACGGGGCAGCCTTTTGTTCCCTTCCTTCCCTTTCCCCTCAAGTTTCCTAGACCCAAATTTCCACGTGACTTCCCCTCTTTCTTCTTTCCCCCCCCCTTTCCCCCCCCCCTTTTTTTTTCCCCTCCTTTTCCCTTTCCCCCCAAGCCCGCCCCTTCTTTCCCTTTCCCTTTCCCTCCTCTCTCCTCTCTCCCCTCTCTCTCTCTCTCCCTTCTCTCTCTCTTCTCTCTTCCTCCCTCTTCTCTTCTCCCCTTCTCTTCTTCTTCCTCTCTCTCTCCTTTTCCCCTCTCTCTCCTCTCTCTCTTTTCCCTCTCTCCTCTCCTCTCTCTTCTCCCTTCTCCTCTCCCTCTCTCCCTCTCTTCTCTTCTTTCTCTCTCTTCTCTCTCTCTCCCCTCTCTTTTTTCCTCCTCTCTCTTCTCTCCTCTCTCTCCTCTCTCCTCTCTCTCCCCTCTCTCTCTCTCTTCTCTCTCTCTCTCTCTCTCTCTCTCTCTCCCCTTCTCTCTCTCCTCATCTCTCTCCTCTCTCTCTCTCTCTCTCTCTCTCTCTCTCTCTTTCCTCTCCTCTTCTCTCTCTCTCCCCTCTCTTTTTTTTTTTCTCTTCTCTCTCTCTCTCTCTCTTTTTTTTTTTTTTTCTCTCGCTCTCTCCCCTTCCCTCTCTCCCTCCCCTCTCTCCTCTCTCCCCTCTCTTCTCTCTCTCCTCTCTCCTCTCTCTCCTCTCTCTCTCTCTCCTCTCTCTCTCTCTCCCCTCTCCTTTTCTCTCTCTCTCCGTATCTTGTGCACTCAAACAAACAATTGGAAAGACGCGAAAAATTTATTAGGTTGGGTAGTTTAAAAATTTCATTTTTCATACATGAAATCCTGGCAGAATTGCTTATGACCTGACGAAAAAATAGTACGAAAAATATATTTTTGTTTATCTCTGGACGATTATTATTTATTGTTTATTCATCTTTTTACTTTTTTTTGCTAACTGTTTGCCTTCGAAATTGAGTGCTATCACTGATCATATAACATGGATCGGGGAAAGCCTGGTTTAGCACTGGTTCCAACTGTCCGCCATCTTGCCAAAACCAAAAACAAACCCTTGTTTCTGCGGCTCGCGTTGCTGTCGGGCTGTTTATCGCCTCGTCATCCAAAGCTATGTTGCTTCTGGCTGGTTTTGCCCTCATCCAAGCGTGCGCTATGTCCTTACAAACAGACCGGACCTGAATGGCAATTTTTCCAAACCTGTAGAAAACCCCACAACCCCACCACGCACCCCCCACAAAACACCACACAAAACCCCCCACACACCCCCCCACACCACACCACCCCACACCCCCCACACCCCCCCACCCACCCCACCCACCCCCAAACCCCACCACCAAAAACCCTCCCCCACACCCACGACCCACACACACCCCACACCCCACCCATTCCCCACCCACCCTCCACTTTTAAACCCATCTCCCCACTCCGCACCCAACTACTATTAAAATAAAAAAGGTGGATTGGTATACTTTTTTTTATAAGTGATATAATAAAATATTTTTTTTTTACTTGTTAAAAATTAGGGGGGAACGGAAGCAGACCCGAGTGCTTTTTGATACAAATTATCATAGCGTTCCCTAAAAAAGCGGTGCTTTTTCTAATGGAGATACTTTATTTTGCGAATAAAAAAAAGAGAAAAAAGTATATTTTTGGGGTTAAAGTTAGGTTGGGGTTTTCTTACAACCTAAAAGGTTTAGTTAGTTTCATTAAAACCCTTTTAAAAGGGTTAGGTTAGGTTTCATTAAACCTAAAAGGGTTAGGTTATTTCTTTAAAAACCCTTTTAAAATTTGCTTGGTTGGGTTTTCTTAAAAACCTTAAGGTTGGGTTTATTTTGCATTATATTATTATTTTTTTTTTTTTTTTGGGGGGGGGTTTGCGCAAAAAAAAACTATCTCCATTGCAACAAGCACCTAATTGTAGGCCAAGAAAAAAATAGTTGATGTCCTTAAACGACCGCAAAACCCGCATTTTACCAAAATTGTTTCGTAGTCTATATGAAACCATAGTCCCTTTTCGTCCTACTCAGGTTTTAAATTGACCTAGAGTTTTTCGAAACGACCCGGTAGTGCAAAATCTCAAAAACATGTCAAACAAAATACTTTCAATTCAATATCCCAATTAAAAAAGGTTTTTTGATTAGGCCAAAATTTTTTTATTAATTTAAACTTCCTTAATCCCAGAGTAGCTTCTATGGACCACTGGGCCGCGCCCTACCCGTGGGCCCCGGCGGACGGGGCTGGGGCCGTTATGTGAACGAGAACTGCGGGGGTTTGCTCATTAGGGCAAACCCCCCACACTCGGGGGCTAACCTGCACTCTTTTCTTCTCGCTTTAACCCCATAAAACCCCACCTTCCTACACACCCGTAGGCCTCGCAACACACCTGTCACTACACACCTGTAGGGCCTCGCAAGCACCTGTCACTAACCACCTGTCGGGGCCCCGCAACACACCTGTCCCTACACACCCGTACGGCCTCCGCAACCACCTTCACTATACACCTGTCGGGCCTCGCAAGACACCTGCCTAAACCCCCTGTACGGCCTCGCAACACACCTGTCCTAAACCTGTACGGGCCTCCAAGAAAAACCCTTTACACACACCTGTACGGCCTCGCAACAAAACCTGGGTTTTCTGTGTAGCCCCTAAATAAATACTTGGAAGGTTTTGACGATGCCTAGGGTTGGGAAATTTAGTAGTAGGTATAGGTGTTAATAGTAGTTGTAGGTGGTAATAGTAATATAGGGGGTAATAGTAGTATAATAGTAGGTTTAAAAATTTGTAGGGGTAATATGGCATCACATGCCCCGAGCCACACCCGCCCCTGCCTGCCGCCCATTTTTTTTTGGTTATGACAAGATGGCGGCTGGTGATTCCCTATCTCGGCCCCCAGCTAGCCCAGATCCCGATCCATTTATAAGATCATGGGCTAGTAGGGGAAGAAACAGTATACACTCTACTACCTGCCTACTACACTACTTCTTAACTACTAACTACAACGACTACTTAACACTACTAAACTATACTACTACTACTACTACTACTACACTACTACTAGGACTACTTATTTCACTACTAAACTACTACGACATTCTTACCTACTAACTACTACTACTACTATATACGACTACTAACGACTACTACTACACTACTTTTTACACTACTAACTACTACGACTACTTCTTCACTCCTAACTATACACTACTATCTACTACCCACTACTACTACTCTACTACTACTACTACAACAGTTACTCTTACTTTGTCTTCATACCCACACCTGAGGACTGGGTTTTTAATATATTTTTATTCTCTCCACACGTAGGAAATTCCTGTATATCTGTAGACCATCACTGCACTTGAATCAGTTCCTTCCAGCAGGGTGGGTCACGGCAAGAGGGGAAGGGGAAAAAAAACTGGAGGAAGGAAGGGGCAAAGAAAAGAGAGAGAGAGAGGAGAGAGAAGAGAGAGAGAGAGAGAAAAGAGAGAGAGAGAGGGGAAAGAAGAGAGAGAGAGAGAGAGAGAGGGGAGAGAGTAAAATAGCAGGGAAGAGAACACGGCAGAAAGGAAAAAGAGAGGCAGATAAGGTGGATATGGAGAAGGAGGAAGAAAGAAAGGAGATTGGAAGAGAGCTGGAAGATTAGGAAGGAAGTCTTGCGTGTTGGGGAGGACAAGTGAGTGTGGTGTCAAGGAGGATCAAGGATTTTAACGAATAAGAACGAAGGAAAAATTTGAGAACAGAAGAATGGGATATATAAAGAAACAAGGGAAAGAAATGAGCCTGGAATATCGAAGAGGGAATAGCGAAATAGTAAGAACCCGAATATGAAGTGAGGGAATGAATGTAATCAAAAGACAGATAAAGGATATGAAAAGTGGAAGGTAAAGAGAGAGAGAGAGAGAGAGGAGAGAGAGAGGAGAGAGAGAGAGAGAGAGAGAGAGAGAGGAGAGAGGGGAGAGAGAGAGAGAGAGAGGAGAGAGAGAGAGAGAAAAGAGAGAGAGAGAGAGAGAATTATATTTTTGGGGATGAAGAGGAGAAGTAGTGTAAGAGACGTAGAGGGAAACATGAAAATAAATAATACTGAAAAGGGAGGAAGGGTAAAGAAGAGGGGGAGAGAAGGAAGGAAAACCCAGGAAAAGGAAAAAGGACAACTTCATATGACCACTTTTTTTCCTTTTAAATCATAGCAAGGCGACATATCCCACGCTATTCGTCTTCACGAAATGGAGCAGCCGTGAAGAAATGTTATCTGACCTGCAGTAGCGCCGACAGGAGGATGAATATATAGGAAGAGCAAATTCCTTTACCTCAGAGGAGAAGGGGAGGTAAAGGTGATACGAAATATTACGGCAAAGAAAAAAGCAATAAGAACAGGCAGGAGGAGGAGGAGGAACAAGGAAGAACACAAAGGAAGAACATGCAGGAAAAAGGAGTTGGAGGAGATGACTAAATGTAGGAATGTGTAAACGCTGCGGCAGTGAGGGGGAAAGGGGAGGGGTGAGGGGAGAGGTGGGTAGTGAGGGGGGAAGCGTGGCAGATCCTTATGTGTACCGATATTAGACTCTTAACTCTTTGGGTCTCTCTCTCTCTCTCCTCGCTTCTCTCCTTCCTCTCTCCCCCTCTCTTCTTCTCCCCCTTCTCCCTCCCCCCCTCTCTCTCTCTCTCCTCCCTCTCTCATTTCCCCTCTCTCTCTCTCTCTCTCTCTCTCCTCCTTTCTCTCTCTTCTCCCCCTCCTTCTCTCTCTCTCCCCCTCTCTCTCTTCCTCTCTCTCTCCTCTCTCTCTCACCCCTTTATTTTGTTTTCTCCACCTTTACATTCAAACTTCCGCCTAACCAACTGTGGTCAGGTTTGGTATTCCATTTCCACAGAGTCAAACAGAAAACAACCCGACAGTCAGGCTTGTCCAACGTTAAACCCTGCGGTCCCCCTTCCCTGTTTTCTTTCCGCCAGTATTGTGGGGACGAAGGTGTTCTATTATCATCATTATTATATTATTTATTATTTTTATTATTATTATTATTTATTATTATTGTTTTTTATTATTATCAGGGAACTATTTCTATTCTGTGTTATTTGTTGTTTTGAATTTCTTGCTCGGTTTTTGGGGGCCTTCTGTTGTTGTTTTTTGCGTCGTTGTTTTTGGTTTACAAACCTTCCCACGGGGTCCCCTTTTTTGGGAACGGCGAGGGTGCGCCATTGCCCCTTCCTTTTTCCCTGCTTCTGCCCCCCCCCCCCCCCCCCCCCCCCCCCACCTAACTTTACCATCTCTCTCTCTCTCTCTCGGGCCCCCCGTCCTTTTTCCCCCCTTCTCCCCCTCTCTCCTCCTCCCCCTTTCCTGCTCCCCCCCCCAAATCCCCCCTCTCTCTCTCTCTCTCTCTCTCTCCCCCCCCCTCTTTTTCCCCCCCTTTCTCTCTCTCTCTCTCTCTCCCTCTCCCTTCTCTCTCCCCCTCTCTCTCCCCCTTCCTCTCTCTCCTACTTTTCCTTCCCTTCCTTGGGAATTTTTGGCCATTTGTTATCAAAAAAGTTAGGGTTTTAAAACGATTCTTTACATCTACGCTAATCCTCCTCCCCTACGTGCAGACAGCGCCGAGTTAAACAGCCACCTCTCTCTCACCCATCTATGATATTTGGAAAAAAAATAAACAATAAAAAATAACAAATGCTAACAATGATGATGAAAATATACGGCAGCATTAATTATAAAATAATGATAAAGATCAAATATATTTATACATTTTTTTTACCTGTGGATGGGCTTGGGTCCCAAGGTTCCTTATAGTTATACGGTGTCCTGATTCAAGGTGGGGATGGGGATATAACTTTGTTTAAACCCCTAGACTTTTCCCGCAAAGGAAAATAACAAATTCCACATAGGTGATGGAGGTGGCGCTGGGTTGACTGCTGCCCCCTTCCCCTACAGCGCCACAAACCAGCTGCCTCCTTCCCCTGCAAGGGGGCTGAAGGGGAATTTTTTTTATGAGAAGGAAGGGGAATACCCACGAGAAGGGGTAGAGGGGGCGTGTTTCGTAAGTAAGGGCCCTTTTGATACGTGTGAGCCTGTGTTGCCATGGAAGTGGGGGCAGATGACGCCTCTGACAAGGGTTTCAAAGGTGTTTGAGGCCAAAAAACCCCCCACCCCTCCCCCCCCGCTGGAGCGGGCCGCGTGTGGCCCACCCGGGAGGGAGCGCAGGGACGGAAATGCTCGCTGAACAAATAGGTATGCGGTTGTATATGCTCAGACTGAGGTAATCCCTCCACCTCTTTGAGGGAAAGTCTATTCGAGATGAAAGATGTAAGGCCCACGACTAGTTTTGTGTATCGACTGTGGGTTTGATTTAAAAGTCAAAATTAATGGTAAGTTTTTGCATACAATGTTGTCCCTGGTCACTAATGCCATGGAAGTGGCAGTGGCGACTGACGCTCTGACAAATGGGTTTCATATCATGTTTGATTTAACCTCAGCCCCCCCCCTCATACTGGTCCGCGCGTGTGGGCCAATCTCTCCTCTCGCTCTCTCGCATCTCTCTCTCTCTCTCTCTCTCTCTCTCGTCTCCTCGCTCTCCTCTCTCTCTCTCGTCACTCTCTCCTCTCTCTCTCTCTCGCTCGCTCCGCATCGCTCGCTTCTCTCTCTCTCAGTCTTCGTCTCTCCTCTCCCTCTCTCTCCTATTCTCTCTCTCTCATCCTCTCTCTCTCTCCCTCACTCTCTCCTCTCTCTCTCACCGTCTTTCCTCTCCTCTCTCTCCTCTCCTGCTCTCCCCTCGTATCTCTCTCTCTCCAATCTCTCTCTCCTCTCGTCTCTGCTCTCTCTCTCTCTCTAACGTGACTCGCAATGTGGCAGCGTCCCTGTGCGCATATCGGTCCAGCGGTTCGAGTCCGCCTGTTCGTGACTGACGTGGTGGCGCTTTGTATAGTCATACCTTGTAGTTTGGTACTTGCAAAGTTTCTAGATAGGATCAAAGTATCTTATCCTCCCTCTCTCTTCTCATCTCTTCTCTCATCTCGCCTTCTCTTCTCTCTCTCTCATCTCTCTCTCTCTCTCTCTTTCTCTCTCTGTCTCTCTCCTACTCTTCTCTCTCTCTTTCTCTCTCTCTCCTCTCTCTCTCCTCTCTCTCTCGTCTCTCTTCTCTCTCTCTCTCTCTCCTCGTCGCTCTCTTCTCTCTCTCCCTCTCGCTCTCTCTCACTCTCACCACGTCCCCCACATGTCTCCTGGAGGGGCGTCATGAACGAATATTGAGGAAATTTCTTTTGGTTTCCCTTTTTTACCTTCGCCTCCAGTCCGCATCTTCCCCATATTTCAGCAAGACAGGAGTGGGAGGGTGGTGGAGGGAGGAGGGGTGGATGGAGGGATTGGAGGGTGGGTGGAAATGGGAAGTGGTAAGGCGGCTCACACTAGCAGCTTTTTTCCGTCCTAGTTTTTTTCAGCACTTCTAGCACAACTCACTTTTCTGACTGCAAGTCTGCAGCCGTCACACACACAGAACGTCGTTCGCCCTGCATCACCAGTCAGCTGTTCGAACTTGTTAAACACACATGGTTCTTTGTGGTTTTTGTTTAACCACTGTTGTGGTTAAGATTATGTTTCATTAAAACCTATAAGGTTAGGTTATGTTTCCATTAAAACCTATAAAGGTTAGTTTAGGTTCTTAAATCTGTTAGGTTAGGTTCATTAAATATATAAGGTAAGGTTGGTTTATTTTTTAAGAAAAAAAAAAAAAAAAAAATTTCTTTGCGCACATAAAACTATCTCCATTACAACACGCACCTATTGTAGGCCAAGAAAAATAGTCTTTTGTCTCTGAAACGACGCGAACTCTCGTCCATTAGTACCGACGGTTTTATACTAACGTGCCTTGTAATGCTTAAGTTGGTAGTAGAACAATTCTTTCATGACATCGTAGAAAGTAAGCTGACAGGCGTTGTGGAGGCCGCCAACTTCTGCGGATATCACCCAAAAACATAGTACCGAAATAGGAGTTAGGTACTTATTACTTCTATTGCCGTTTCTTTGCTGTGCTTTCCTGTGCCTGTATGTTTTTTTTTTGTGAAATTAATTTTCTAAATTCAGATTAAGTGAGTTAAGATGTTTGGTTAGGTTAGGAGGCAGTCTGTTCTTCACACACCGACTGTGTGTCCCGGGTGTGTCTGGTGAGCTCAGAATGGGGTATAAAACCTTTTCCCACACTTCTAGCATTCATGGTTCTTAACACCCCTGTGTGTCAGGGTGTGTCTGGTGAGGTCACTCTTTGTCGTAAATCTTTTCCACCACCTTAAACATTCATATTCTTTTTAACAGCACTGTGTGTCCAGGGTTGAGGTGGGGGGGGGGGTGTGTGTAGGTGACCCATTGTAGAAATCTTTTTCCCACACTCTAAACATTCATAATTCTTGAAGTAATCTCCAGACCCATTTTTTTTTTGCCTAATTAATGTTGATGACACATTCAAAAACACCTATTCCACCGAAAAAAACAAAAATATTGTTTCCAGGCCTTATTTCGTAAAACACGACTTTTTTGTAAAAAAGCGCGCGAACAAAAATCTTCCCTCCAACAGGGCTACGACTGTTTCTTGATGACGTCAGAACAGGACGCCGCAGACACTCTGTCGGAACACCTGTCGTGCCAATGTTTGATGGCTGATTGTACTCGTTGTCAGACAGTGAATCAGCGCTGTGACCGACACCTTCCCCCCACCTCGCCCTGCCACCACGCCTCCTTCCCACGCACACGCCTGCGCACCAACAACCCTTCCTGCCACACACACACACACACCCGTGTGTGGAGGGCGTGTGTGGTGGGAAGTAGGCGGTGTGTGTAGAGAAGGAGCGTGTGTGCAGGCGTGGTGTGTACAAGGGTGTCGGTGTGCAGACGTGGTGTATGGAGGAAGCCCGGGGGGGTTGTGTGCGGGCGTGTGTGTGGGAAGGGTGTCGTGTGCAGGCGTGGGTGGGAAGGAGCGTGTGTGTGGGAGGGAGGCGTGTGTGCAGGCGTGTGTGTGGGAATGAGCCGTGTGTGTGGTAAGGGTGTCGGTGTGCAGGCGTGTGTGTGGGAAGGAAAGCGTGTCTGCAGGCGTGTGTGTGGGAAGGAGGCGTGTGTGCATGCGTGTGTGTGGGAGGAGGTGTGGTATGCAAGCGTGTGTGGGGAAGTAGGCGTGTGTGCAGGCGTGTGTGTGGGAAGGGTGTCGATGTGCAGGCGTTTATGTAGGGGAAGAGCGTGTGTGCAAGAGTGTGTGGGGGAGGGGAGTGTAATGCAGCGTGTGTGTGGAAGGGTGTCGGTTGTGCGGACGTGTGTGTGGGACGGAGGCGTGTGTGCGGGCGTGGGTGGGAGGGTGTCGGTGTGAAGGCGTGTAGTGGTGTGACGGAGGCGTGGTGGTGCAGGCGTTAGTGTGGGAAGGGTGTCGGTGTGCAGGCGTGTGTGTTGATGGAGGAGTGTGTGCAGGCGTGTGTGTGGAAGAGGCCGTGTATGCAAGCGTGTGTATGGAAATAGTGCGTGTGTTTGACAGAGGCGTGGTATGCAAGCGTGGTTGGTGTGGGAAGGAGGCGTGTGTGCAGGCGTGTGTTCTGGAGGGTTCGGTGTGCAGTGGCGTGTGGTGTGGGAAGGAGGCGTGTGTGTGGGTAAGGGCGTGTTTGCATGCGTGGTGTGTGGGAAAGAGGCGTGTGTGTGGGAAGGGTTGTGTGTGAAGGCGTTTTGGTGGGGGGGGGGAAGGGTGTCCGGTGGCAGGGCGTGTGTGTGGGAAGGATGCGTGTTGTGCAGGGCGTGTGGTGGTGGAAAGGGTGTCGGTATCTGGTGTGTGTGTGGAAGAAGCGTGTGTGCAGCTGTGTGTGGGAAGAGGCGTGTGTGCAGGCGTGTGTGTGGGGAAGGAGGCGTGTATGCAGGCGTGTTGTTTGGGAGGAGGCGGGTGTGCGCGTGTGTGTGGAAGGGATGTCAGTGTGCAGGCGTGTGTGTGGGAAGGATGCGTTGTGTGACAGGCTGTTTGTGGGAAGGAGGCGTGTGTGTGGGAAAGAGGCGTAGTGTGTGGGAAGGGCGTGATGTCAGGGGTGTGTGGGGAAGGGCGTTTGTGCAGGCTGTGTGTGGGAAGAAGGCGTGTATGCATGCGTGTGTTTGGGAAGCGAGGTGCGTGTGCAGGCGTGTGTGTTGGAATTAGGCGGTATATGCAGGCTGTGGGTGGGAAGGAGGCGTGTTTCAGGCGTGTGTGTGGGAAGGGTGTCGGTGGTGGCGCGTTTGTGTGGGAAGGAACATGCTGCACGCCACAAGTGATGCATGCATGGTGGCATATCGCAAAAAATTCCATCAGAACACCCAATATCTTCAGTCCTTATTTTATCTCTGTGTTTCGTGCCTCTGCCTGCGCGCGGGAAGAGGAGCCTCCCTTTTCCGCTACGTCACCGCGACCGAGCCTGGCCTGAGGTCTGCAAGCCTTGAGGAGTGTTTTGAGAACTCGGGGGGAATTTTGCGATTTTGATGTGCGGATTATTTTAAAACGGATGACCTGGATACAAAGTGACGACGTATTGTTGATATACTCTTATGGCTATGATTTGATTGCATTAAATCATGAATGAATGAAATGGTCCGGACGATTAACTTTACCACCACTGTTTGTTCCATGGTGTGTATGGTGAGGTCACTCTTTGTAGCAAATCTTTTCCCACACCTCTACAACATTCATAATTCTTAACACCATGTGTCAAGGGTGTGTGAGGTGATGTTCACTCTTTGTATAAATCTTTTCGCCACACTCTAAGGCATTCCATGATTCTTAACACACGGTGTGTCCGGGTGTGTTTGGTGAGCTGTCTCCTTTCTATCATCTTGTCCCCACCTCTAACATCATAATTCTTAACACCACTGTGTGGTCCGGGTGTGTTCGGTGGGTTGAGTCTTTGTAGTTCTTTTCATCGAGTCATGCGAGAAGACTGTTGGCTGTTATATAGAACCGGCTTTTAAATTATCTACATGTGGCATTGTACAATAGTCCGACTTGAATATTTTAATACTTTTAAACGTATTTTTGGAATTATAATTTGCAAAAACTTACTGGTTTTATAGCGATATCTGTAAAGTTTATCACTGTGGGATTTTGATTTGACTATGAAGTTGACTTCAACTTTCCATACAAAGCTCACGGGGATGACTCAGCCGACGTTCAGAGGACAAAACAGTCAGGCAAAAAAAACTATCAGAGCGAAAAAAAACCACGGGATCACAAACTAAGGGGAAAAAAGTGCATGTGACGCCGCTTTGGCGGATGGGGGAAGGCCTAAGAAAGAAAAAAAAAAAGGGAGCTTTTTAAAACATTTTTTCCTCCCAAAAGAAACACTTTCTTTAGCCGGGGGGGATTTCAGAGAAATTAGTGAAAGGGAAGTGAGAGAGAGAGAGAGAGAGAGAGGGGGAGAGAGAGAAAAAGATGAGGGGGAGGGAAGAGGGGAGAGAGGAGAGAGGAGAGAGAGAGCCCACCCCCCACTCTAGCTCTCTTCGTTTTCCTCATTCGAAAATTTCACAGCGCTAATTTTTTTCACCCCCCAAAAAACAGCCCAAAAAAGAAAAAAAAAAGAAAGAAGATAGTTTTAGAGCCCTTTGTTTGGAAATTGTTGAAAAAAACGACTTAATGAAAAATTTTATTTGATCCTGTTATTTATTTTGCCTCAAGAAATTATAAAAGAAATGACTTAGAAACTAACAAGGGAAATTTTTCATAATCAAAGCATTTTTAATCAGTTTTAAATACCCCTAATTTACTAATAGAGGCACCTTTTTTTTAAAACAATGATAAAAGTTTAAATTGGCTAAACTATCACTCTTCAAATATTCAACTCAAAACACTAATTTGCCTTGATATGAGGAGGGAATTTTAAATAAGTAAAACGGGTCGTGCTGTATTTTGGGGGCCCCGGCCATACATTAAGAAAAACGAATTTGAAAGCATTAGGATATTAATTTCCGCTAATTAAATTAAACTTTACTTAGGGGAACGGGCTAACTCCCCCATTTCCCTTACCCTCCCTCCCCCCCTTCCTCCCCCCCTTCTTCCTCCTTCCCTACCTCCCTCCCTTCTGATCTAAAGGGGAGGAGGGGGAGGAGGGGGGGCCGCCGCGGGGTGTAGTATTGATCATTTAGGGGGTGGAAAAGTTGGGAGAGGAAAAAAAGGGGAATATTGCCAAGGGCATCCTTCCTCCCTCTTTGTTTTTATAGTATTAGTTTTTGTTCTTGTTTTGTTATTCATTCCTTTCCCTCTTTTTACATCCTCTCATCGTTTTCTTCCCTCTCCTCCAACCACCCATATTTTTTCTCTCCTCCTGTTTCCCCTCTGTTTTTTTTTTTTTCTTTCCCTTTTCCCCTCTTCTCCTCCCCCTCCAAACCCATCCTTTCTTGCCCCTTTCTTTTCTTCTCTTTCTTTCTTTTCCATGTTCCCCCTTTCCCTTTTCATTCGCCCTTCCTTTCTTTTCTCCCTTTTTTCAATCTCTCCCTTCTCTCCATATTTATCACCCTTGCGTTTCTTTCCTTTCCTTCTTCTTCTCTCTCTCTTCTCTTCTCTCTTTTCCCCTTTTCCCCCCCCCCCTTTTTCTCTCTTCTCTCTCTCTCTCCCTCTCTCCCCCTTCCCCTTCTCTCTCTCTCTCTCATCCTCTCTCTCTCTCTCTCTCTCTCTTTTCTCTCTTTTCTCCTCTTTTTCTCTCTTTTCCCCTCTCCTTCTCTCCTTCTCTCTCTCCTCCCCTCTTTTTCTCTCTCTCTCTCTCTTTTTCCTTTTCTCTCTCTCCCCAAACTTCCCTTAAACCAAAGAACCTTTCCTCCTCATTTCTTCCCTTTTTTCCTGAGCATTTTTTTTATTTATTTTTTTTATCTTATTCCTTCTCTTTCTCTTGCTGAAATTTGCTGTATTGGGGGCACGTGACGCCACTGAAATGTTTACACATGATAAAAATTTACGAAAATCGTTGTGGTGTGTGTGTGTTTGGTGTGTGTGTGTGTGGTATGTGTTTGTTTTGTTGTGGTGTTTGTGTGTGTGTGTGTGTGTAGTTGTGTGTTGTGTGTGTTGTGTGTGTGTGGTGGTGTGATGTGTTTTGTTTTGTGGTGTGGTTTTTTTGTGTGTGTGTGTGGTATGTGTGGGGTGTGTGTGTGGTTGTTGTTGTGTGTGTTTGGTGTGTGTGTGGGAAATACAGGGAACCTGTAGTGTAGTGGTTGCACGCTCGGTTACAACCCGGAAATCCCGGGTTCATCCCCGGGGGGAGCGAAAAATAGATGGGTGGTTTTTTAAATCCCTAGCCCCCGTCCACCCGTGAATGGGTCCGGGGGGCCAGCCGGGGGTTTTTTAACCCCCCCCCCCGGGGGGTGGTGGGTTGCCAACACTAATATGCAGCAGCGGAGATCACTATGGCTCGAGGCATTTCCTCTAAACAAAACAAAAAAGAAAATAAGAGTGTGGTTGTGTGTGTTTTGTGTAAATGGATGTGGGCGTGGGGAAATTTGGAAAGTCACGAGGGGGATAATGTTTTTATATGTGAAAAAAAATTGGCACAGGGTCAAATACAGCGTGCCGGGGGGTCCCCTTCTGTGGGGAGGCGGTTTGAATCCTCGCGCTCCCGGGGATTTTTCATACAAAATTTGGGCGGTTACTGTCCCCCTTGAGCAAGGGTGGGGGTTTGGTGTGTAGGTCCCAGTATTGCCCAAAGAATCCGTAATAATGAGCTCCAAGCTCGCAGAGAGGGTGAAAAAACTGCGACGCGAGCCAGCTCGCGTGGACAAGGCCATGGTGAATAACACCCCACACACCCCACACAGACACACACACACACAACAAAAACAAATAAAAAAATAGAACCAAAGACAGAAACACACAGAGGAAACAAACAAATAAACACGAATAAAAGCGATTACACACAGACTGAGTTTCGGATTCGGCGGAAATAACACTGAAGTCAAGAAGTATGAAGTCAGTAAACGAAAAGGCGGCTTTATTGCAGGGTCGCTATGATTGCACACTGTTGCCTGTGGCGGCTTGGCGGGGACCGAGGAGGCACCGCTACCTGACGGGGACTCGGGACGTATTATTGCCGGCACACTTATGTTTGCTTGGAGAAAGGGGGCGTCTGGGAGGGAGAGAGAGGCTGAGGGTACGTAGCTAAGGAGAAGGGGTATTTCTCTGGTTTGGTTTGAGGGTTTTGAGGAGGATGGAAGAGAGAGGAAGTACTAAGCGATGATTGAGAAGAGGGGAAGATGAGAGAGAGAGAGAGAGAAGAGGAGAGAAAGAGAGAAGGAGAGAGAGAGAGAGAGATTTTAAGAGTCTTGTTCATGAGTCATGAGAGAAAAGAGAAAGATAAAGGAGTGGAAAAGGGATGCAAGGAG
>JACEEZ010023751.1:10000-12500 GCA_016584305.1 Chionoecetes opilio | reverse complement strand
TAATGTACAACCTGTGCAAGAATAACGAGCGCGTCGTCTTCCTCGGTAAAGGGCTGTTCATTGTCTATAAGCTTGTACGTACGTCTGGCCTTGATGCCCATTGGGCAGTATTACAGGCACGCACCCAAAGCCTTTCCTTGCTGCGTGCCCGCTGTCTCCGTCAAAAACAGCCTGAAATTATTACGTATGTCAATGTATACCAATATCCACTCTAGTCCGCGAAAGTACAGTAAAATATTATGGGCATGAGGTCCAAAAGCGTTTCGCTCTAATGACACACGTGGCTTGTAAGTCTGTTATTGATTATCAACATTATTATATTACCCTAAGCCGAAGAAATATCAAGTATCAAGTAACATTAATTCCCCTCATCGGGCATGCGTGGCGTCCTGGCATGGGTGGTGTGGCGTGCCCGTGTCGCCCCTGGAGCCGTGCCCCGCCCCAGCACCGTTGCGGCGTGAGCGAGACATCAAGCTCCTTCAGGTATTGAGTGTCACTTATCCACCCTCGATGTTCCCGCGGGAGGAACGTGATCGCGGCCGGAGGTGTGTGTGTGGTGTGTGTGTGTGGTTGTGTGTGTGTGTGTGTGTGTGTGTGTGTGTGTGGTGTGTGTGTGTTGTGGTGAGGGCGTTAAAAGAGTAGAGAGAGTGCGGGCCGCGACATGTGAGGCAGGAAATGGGCGTTCAGGGAAGGAGGAAGGCAGGGGTGTGAGTGGCCAGGCATTTTACCCCGGCCGAGTGTGTGAGGGGACGAGGGTGTGAGGGGACGAGGGGACGAGTGTGTGAGGGGACGAGGGTGTGAGGGGACAAGGGTGTGAGGGGACAAGGGTGTGAGGACCACATTCTACCATCATTCTTTTTCTTTTTTGTCGCCTAATTATCCTTTTTTTCTTTTTTGTAGCCTCCTTTAATGTTTTATTTTTTATTTATTTTCGTTTTCTTCTCATCCTCCTCGAAGTAAATGGTTCGGATAATTACCCCGCGAGTAATTTCACTAACTTCCCCCGGATTAAGCAAAGCTAGCGATAGTATAATTATGTTACCATACTACATTCCTTTCATTCATGGCTATAAAATCTCCATGTAAGTACCTATTCTTCCTATAGGGTATATTAAAAACATGGTGTTTCTTGTCCACTGTGTCCTGGCCGCCGGTTACAATGTCATATAATACTGAAGGCGAGTGTAATGCAGTCTTTGACCCACAAGACATTTGGCGTCCCAAGTCCATAAAAACCAAGTCATCTTGTCCTTGTCCAACTTGTCCCCTATGACAAAACCGACAACCGTCATCAAGTGTTTCCCTTCTCAGCCGACTTGACCGCAAGTTGTATCAATAAAATGTCGTCAGAGAGAGAGGAGAGAAAGACAACAGAGAGAGGAGGAGAGAGAGAGAGAGAGAGAGAGAGAGAGAGAGAGAGAGAGAGAGAGAGAGGAGAGAGAGAAGAGAGAGGAGAGAGAGAGCAGAGATACTAGAGAATAAAAGAGAATTGGAAGAGGGAAAATGGGAGAAGGATGAGAGAAGACATAATAATAGAGAATGAGAGTGGGAGGAAAAAAAATGAATGGGATATATATATTTAGGGGTTACTTAATAAGAAGACAATGAGAGAGGAGAGAGAGAGAGAGAGAGAGCGAGAGAGAGAGATAGAGAGAGAGAGAGAGAGAGAGGAGAGAGAGAGGAGAGAGGAGAGAGAGGGAGAGAGAGAGAGAGAGAAGAGAGAGAGAGAGAGAAGAGAGAGAGAGAGAGAGAGAGAGAGAGAGAGAGATAGAGAGAATAGACGATTAAGCGAATTACTTTTTCGAGCGGAGGACGTTAGGAGCGAATACTTTTCACGGGGGGGAGCGGAGGTACGATTAGAGCGAATGCTTTTCCCGAGCGGAGGAGATTCACGAATACTTTTTCGAGCGGAGGAGATTAGGAGCGAATACTTGTTCGAGCGGAGGACGATTAGAGCGAATACTTTTTCGAGTCGGAAGGACGATTAAGGCGAATACTTTTTTTTAGAGCGGAGGACGAATTAGACTCGAATACTTTTTTCGAGCGGAGGGACGATTAGATCGAATCCTTTTCGGCGGAGGACGATTAGATCGAATACTTTTTTCGAGCGGAGTACGATTAGAAAGCGAATACTTTTTTTCGAGCGGAGACGATTAGAGCGAAATACTTTTTCGAGTCGGAGGACGATAGAGCGAATACTTTTTTCGAGCGGAGGACTAATTGCGCGAATACTTTTCGAGAGCGGAGGACGATAGAAGCGAATACTTTTTCAGGGGAGTCGAGGACGATTAGAGCGAATACTTTTCGAGCGGGGGACGATTAGAGCGAATACTTTTTCGAGCGTGACGATTAGAGCGAAGACTTTTTTCGAGCGGAGGACGATTCCGAGCGAATACTTTTTCGGGAGCGTAGACGATTCGAGCGAATACCTTTTTTCGAGCTGAGGACGCATTCGAGCGAATACTTTTTCGAGCGAGACGATTAGACGAATACTTTTCGA
>JACEEZ010023751.1:0-5000 GCA_016584305.1 Chionoecetes opilio | reverse complement strand
CTAGAAAAAGTATGTCGCTCTAATCGTCCTCCGCTCGAAAAAAGTATTCGTCTAATCGTCCTCCGCTCTAAAAAAAAGTTATTCGCTCTCAATCGTCCTTCCTCTCGAAAAAGTATTCGCTCTAATCGTCCTCCGCTCGAAAAAGTATTCACGCCGTCTAATCGTCCTCCGCTCGATAAAGTATTCCGGTCTAATTCGTCCTCCCGCTCGAAAACATTCGCTCTAATCGTCCTCCGCGCGAAAAAGTATTCGCTCTAATCGTCCCCTCCGCTCGAAAAGTATTCGCTCTCATCGTCTCTCCTCTCTCTCTCTCTCTCTCTCTCTCCTCTCTCCTCTCGTCTCTCTCTCTCCCTCCTCTCTCTCCCTCTCTCTCTCTCTCTCTCTCTCTCTCTCTCTCTCTCTCTCTCTCTCTCTCTCTCTCCTACTCTCTCTCTCTCTCTCTCTCTCTCTCTCTCTCTTCTCTCTCTCTCTCTTCCTCATTGGTCTATCTTATTAATAACACTAACTTTATTATATCTTCCCATTCATTTTTTTTCCTCCCACTCTCATTCTCTATTATTATGTCTTCTCTCATCCTTTCTCCCATTTTCATCTTCCATTCTTTTTTATTCTCTCGTATTCTCTCCTCTCCTTCTCTCTCCCTCTCTCTCTCTCTCTCTCATCTCTCTCTCTCTCTCTCTCTCTCTCTCTCTCTCTCTCTCTCTCTCTCTCATCTCTCTCTCTGTCTTTCTCTCCTCTCTCTGACGAACATTTTATTGATAAAACGTGCGGGTCAAGTCGGCTTGAGAAGGGAACACTTGCTGACGGTTTGTCCGGTTTGTCCCCTAGGGGACAAGTTGGACAAGGGACAAGATGACTTTTGTTTTTTATGATTGGGACGCAAATGTCTTGTGGGTCAATGACTGCATTCACCTCGCCTCAGTATCTATGACATGTAACCGGCGGCAGGACACAGTTGGACAAGAACACATGTACCCGAATAGGAAAATAGGTACTTACATGGAATTTTTAGCCATGAATGAAAAGGAATGTAGTAATGGTACATAATTATACATCGCTAGCTTTGCTTAATCCGGGGGAGTTAGTGAAATTTAACTCGCGGGTAAATTATCCGACCATTTACTTTCGAGAGGATGAGAATAAAACGAACAATATAAAAAATAAAACATTAAAGAAGCTACAAAAGAAAAAAGGATAATTAGGCGACAAAAAGAAAAAGATGATGGTAGGATGTGTTCCCCTCACACCCTTGTCCCCTCACACCCTTGCCCCCTCACACCCTCGTCCCCTCACACACTCGTCCCCTCGTCCCCTCACACCCTCGTCCCCTCACACACTCGGCCGGGGTAAAATGCCTGGCCACTCACACCCCTGCCTTCCTCCTTCCCTACGCCATTTCTTCCTCACATGTCGCGGCCCGCACTCTCTCTACTCTTTTAACGCCCTCACCACAACACACACACACACACACACACACACACACACACACACACACACACACACACACACACACACACACACTCACGGCCGCGATCACGTCCTCCCGCGGGACATCGATTGGTGGATAATGTGACACTCAATACCTGAAGGAGCATTGATGTCTTCGCCTCACGCCGCAACGGTGCTTGGTGGCGGGGCACTGCTCCAGGGGCGACACCGGGCACGCCACACACCCATGCCAGGGACGCCACGCATGCCCGATGAGGAATTAATGTTACTTGATACTTGATAGTTTATTCGGCTTAGTGTAATATAATAATGTTCATAATTCAATATACAGTCATACAAGCCACGGTCCATTAAGCCGAAAACGCTTTTATGGACCTCATGCCATAATATTTTCGCTGTCCTTCGCGGACTAGAAGTGTACTATTGGTAGACATTGACATACTCAATAATTTAGGCTGTTTTTTGCCGGAGCCAGACGGTCACGGTCAGCAAGGAAAGCTTGGGGTGCTTGCCTGTAATACTGCCGCAATGGTCATCAGGCAGACGTACTACAAGTTATAGCACTGAACACCCTATTCCGAGAAGACTACGCGCTCGTTATTCTTGCACAGGTGTACATTATTTTATTTCAATGAACAACAGCCATTGTAAAGGTAACTTGGCTTGCTACGAGGGTTGTGGGCGGTTCCAGAATTGAGTCCGGACTCTCATTGCAGCGCGCCACCTCTGGCTCGGGAGTGTTAACAAGTAACTTTTAATGGTCATGACCGGACAATCTATTCAGTCCATCACGCAGACCATTCCCCTGTATCCCCAGCCCCAACACCCTATCCTTGCTCCACCTCCTTCCATCTTTTGTGTCCTCATCAATGATGCCAGCACGCCTCCTCCTCCTTCTTTATGCCCTCCGCCTCCTCCTCCTCTCCTAGGCAACCAGCCCCAGAACAGCTTCCAGCGCTGCCGCCCCCTCCCTGACAGTCCGCTACCCTGAGCCATCTAAACAGTACTGGCCTGCCGGTGCTACTCATCTTCCCGCCACAACCTTTTCACATCTCCTTTCCGATGGCCGTGACCAGCTCTAGTATTGTTCTCTAGAGCGAGCTTACTGGCCGCTTTCAACACCAAAGACACGTCACGCGCGGCAAGTGGCGGGAGGCAAATGCACGCGACACGGTGCCTTCACACCAAGTGGCGTGTGGACGCCTGCGCTGACTAACAAGCTACATTCTACTACCTATCAATATTATTTGTTATTATTGTTATTATTACTATTATCATTACATTATTAATTTTTTTGTTTTCATTATTTACGTAAACCGGATTGACGGGTCTCCATAAAAGACACTATCATAAAAAGACAATCCCTGCAATCCTGCAGCGCACGGCGCCGAGGCACATTTGTCAAACTATTGTAGCGGAAATCCGTTAAGAGACATTCAACTACTCTACTTAGTACTTACGCCATACGTCCAGATTGTTTTTATCTGTAATATTAATTTCGTATAATTACAATATTTTGGTAATCGAATCACCTTGAGTGCAGGCTGCCACGTGGCACGCTGATGATCAATGTTCTGGTTCTCGGGTGGCGCGCGGCACAGACAACGTTCTCGCCACTTCGCTCTGAAAGGTTGATTGTTTCCTGCAGGATCGTTTTCAAGTGGCGTGTGTGGCCGTGTCCGACGCGCGACTTAGGTGTAACAGTTTACCATTATCACAGCTGCTCTGACGCTGCATTTGTTGCCGCTACTGTTGCACGGAAGATACACACGCACGATACTGTCAACAAGTGTTTTATATCAATAGTGGTAATATTACCACTACATCCTGCTAATGATAATAATAATAATAATAATAAATAATAATAATAATAATAATAATAAAAAAAAAATATAATAATAATAATAATAATGATAAAATAACATTAATCCCAAACATAGCTCCTCTGGGACATTTGCTATATACAGTTATCCGCTAGTTGGGGGTTGGTTTTGCTCTATCTCTCCTCTTCTCCTCTCTCCTCCTCTCTCTCTCTCTCGCTCTCTCTCTCTCTCTCTCTCGTCTCTTCTCCTCTCTCTCTCCTCTCTCTCTCTCTCCTCTCTCTCTCTCTCTCTCTTCCCCTCCTTTTCCACCAGGCAGTCCCATAGTTTACACACTGATGGATTACATTATCTTACCCAATATAAAACTAATCCTTCTCCCTCCCTCCTCGTCCTACCCCTTATATCCCTCCCTCCTCCCCCCCTCTATCTCAGCTGCTGCCATTATTCTCTATTTTTCCGCCCCTTTGCCTTCTTTCTTCCGCTTTAAATTTTACAGGCTCTTTCCCCTTATTTGTTGAGTGTTTCCCTCCTCTCTCTCTTCTCTCTCTCTCTCTCTCCGCTCTCTCTCTCTCTCTCTCTTCTCTCTCTCCTCTCTCTCTCTCTCTCTCTCTCTCTTCTCTCAGACACGTATGAGAGGAGTCAACAAGTGCGAGGCCTCAGTTTCCTTCCTTGGTATTTCCTTATTCTGGCTTGGCGCGTGTTTGCTGAGGTCTGTGAGGGAAGGAAGGCGCGGGAGGTAAGGTGAAAAAGATAGTGGGTGGGTTCGTGTTTATTTGATGGTGTCAAGGTTGTGTAAGTAGAAGTAGTGTAGATGTATCTTTATAGTAGAAGTAAAAGGCATTGTTATTGTTTGTAGTAATATTGTCCAAATGATGATTAAATGGTTTTCCTGAATCGCTTCCTTTGAAGAAAAAAAAAAAAAAAATATATATATCTATATATTGATACAAAGATAAAAAAAGAAAGCTTCTAACATAACGACCTTTGCCTGATTGACACGTGTCCTGTGTAGGCAGGCGGGAGGAGGGGAGGGGGGGGGGGGGGGGGGGGGGGGGGGGTGGGAAGAGAGGTTGTGGAGTGAGAAAGATAGGAGAGTCTGAAGAGAATCATTTAATAACAATTACCTGAAAGAGTAAATACAATTATACATATTTATCATACATATCAATAATATCTCAGTCTCTCTCTCCCTCTCTCTCTCACTCTGCTCTCTCCTCACCATACTCCTAGCTTCTTTTTTCTCTCTCGCCTCCTCTGTCTTCCATTTTACTTCTCTTCCCTCTATCCCCTTCCTCCTATCCTCTCTCTCTCCCCTCGTTCTTCACCGTCTCCCCTCTTTCTACTCTCCTCTTTTTTTGCTCTCTCTCTCTGCTCTACTCTGCTCTCCTTCTCTCTCTCCTCTCGCTCTCTCTCTCTCTCTCTACTCTCTCTCTCTCTCGTTCCTTTCTGTCCTCTTCCTAGCGTCCCGCCGTTCTCTCTCTCTCTCTCTCCTCTCTCTCTCCTTCTATAATATCTATCTAAGGATACCCATACAAGTAAAAAACCACCAGTGAGGAAGAAAAAGGAACACTGAACAGAGTGAGGATCACCATCCTAGGAGACGAAGGGAGAAAAGAGAGGGGAAGGGGGGACAGGAGAGTGAGGGGCAGGGATTGGAAGGAATAGGAGACAGAAGGGGCAGATGGCAGGGGAAAGAAAGAGAAGGGGTAGAAAGGAGAAGGGGCGGGA
>JACEEZ010023750.1:22500-29515 GCA_016584305.1 Chionoecetes opilio | reverse complement strand
AAATATAAACAACGCTGAAACAGGGTAGAGTATACAGTCATGATATAAACTGCTGTGTATCAAGTATAGGCGTCCAGCCTCTGGCCCCTTTGCTTTTGGCTCAGTTCTTGCGGCTGGAACGTGGCAGCGAGCTCAAAGTGCTTTTAAAATGCTTAAGCCCGGTTCCCACCATCCCGCTTGTACGGCCGCCGTACAACAACAAAGACGTCACAATGACGTCACAACAAAGTCTACCGCACCGCCGTACCGCTGTACGGCCGCCGTACAAAGTTAAATTCAAGTCATCTCTCCCGCTCGGCGGTGTCCGCTCGAGCAGAGTTGCCAACTGTGCCCAGTTACCACAAATACCACTCAAGCGGTGATGATGGTGACGTCGTTGTTGAGCGGTGTTGTTGTAAGACGGCCGTTCAAGCGGACTGATGGGAACCGGCCTTTAGACTAGGAAATAGACGTCCACACTAAAGATGTGGAACGTGTCCAAGCTCGCACAGGCTAAAGTCAACTTTTTAAATACCATCACCTTAAAATACTTCTATTACAACCTGACCTAACCCAACCTAACCTTCACCATCCCCTTCTTTGATTTTCTTTACTTTTTACAAAGAAAAGAAAAGTGCTAAATTGTTCTTGAAAAAAGTTCTAAACAAAAGTTCTAAAAAAAATGGTGTGGTGATGGCGGTGTGGTGTGGTGTGTGGTGTGTTGTGGTGATGTGTGGTTTGTTGTGGTGATGGTGTGGTTGTGGTGTGGTGGTGGTGGTGTGGTGATGTGGTGTGTGGGGGGATGGTTGGTGGTGGTGTGGTGGTGGTGGTGGTGGTGGTGTGGTGGTGGTGGTGGTGTGGTGGTGGTGGTGGTGGTGGTGGTGTGGTGGTGGTGGTGGTGTGTGGTGGTGGTGGTGGTGATGGTGGGTGGTGGTGGTGGTGTGGTGGTGGTGGTGGTGGTGGTGGTGGTGGTGGTGTGGTGATGGTGGTGGTGGTGGTGGTGGTGGTGGTGGTGTGGTGGTGGTGGTTGGTGGTGGTGTAGGTGTGGTGGGTGGTGGTGGTGGTGGTGGTGGTGGTAGTGGTGGTGGGTATGGTGGTGTGGGGGGGGGGGTATGGTGGTGGTGGTGGTGGTGGTGGTGGTGTGGTGGTGGTGGTGGTGGTGGTGGTTATACAGATATACAGATACGGATACAGTGGATTCGAGCCGCCAGTTGATTCGGGCCGCCAGTTGAATCAGGCCGCCTATATTAAATGCATACCAAGCAAACAGGGCGGTGCGCACCGCCCTGTCTGCTTGGTATGCATGGCCACACTTGGCAATAAACTTGGCAATAAAAAGCCTCCTAAAACAGTCAATTCCCTAAAATAGTTGGCCTACTAAACAATCAATTCGTGAGTCATGAAAGATTTATGTACTGTTTTTCATTTTTAATTTTTTTTTAATAGCTCTTCAATTACTTTCTGTAACATAATATGATTGTTATAAATGTGCCTTTCGTTGCCTGTTGATATGTTGCATAAATATGTTGCATGTTGGAACCATCATTGATTGACATGAAATTAAACGGATTTTTTTAAAGTAAAAAATACGCAGCCTGTTGAGTTATCAATATGTTTTAATACATTAGCAGGACTCGTGTACTGTTTTGTAAGACATTAACAATAATATACAGACATTATCAAAATCACAAGGGTCATTGACGGGGTCTCGTACTGTATACCATGAATGACATTTGTCATATTCAGCAATCTCATAAATAGGATTAATAATATAACAAAAATAATAATAATAATAGTTTATTTCGGAATCAAATCCATACAATTCGTACATATATACATACATACATACATACATACACATACATACATACATACATACATACACACACAAACATACAGCAAGTAATTAAACATGTTAAAAAGAGAAGAAAAAGACAAAAAATGAATATTGAAATTCGGCGGCTTCATGTTCGGCGCGTATACGTATGTATGTATGTATACGTATAGGGGGGAGGGTGGGGGGGCACGGCCTCGTTTGGCCATTGAATATCAAATTAGTGCAATATATCCCTCCTGAGGCCTCAAAATGCCTTGTGTGAAAAAACTTTGGTGGACGAAACTATTTTTTTCTGGTGATGTTTGATGTGGCGCGTCTATATATTGTCTTGTATTCATATAAACAACAACATATTTATTTAGTTTCACACAAGTTTATTTCAAATACATTTATTTCATATAATTGAACAAATACATATATACGTCTTATCCGTACGTCTTATACAGTTATCATCTGTTAAGCCCAGTTCAGACTTCACGTATTTGCTACGTGCCTCTTGTTATCGTGACGTCACCGTGACGTCACGATGACGTTACCTCGTCTCACTGGTCACTCCCGCTCGCTATTATCAGAAAATATTGCAGTATAAAACCACCTTGCTTTCCTTACTTCCTCCCTTTTGTACCCCATGACACACCTATTACTCCCTTCACTATATCCCCCTTCACTCCCTGCTCTATCTATATAGCGCTACAATCCCCTGACAACAGGCTTTTGCAAAGGTTACAAGCGGATTCTGTATAGCGGGGTCCACAGGTGTTGCCACATATCGCAGTCGTGGCGGTATTTTTCAAGTCACTAATATAATTACTACCTATTACACGGCCTGTAGAGGGTGTTGGTGGCGTAGCGTGATGCTGTAGGAAGGATGGTATATAGTAGCTACTAGAGGGGCACGTGAGAGGGTTAGAACTAAAGAACACGAGAAATAACGCAGGAAAATACACCATATAGGCAGTGGTATTGGTGGAGCTTACATTCAAGCAGCGTTGCCGCTGTTCCGATCTTCAAGCAGCGGGGCACAATATTTTCACATCATGTATGTCTTTCATTACTAATATTGTCTTCCAGAATCACTGATAATAAATATATTTTAAATCAGACCTTGGAAATAGCATTATTTTGATATTGCAAAACTTAGTTACGGATAATGTTCTATAAACTGTGGCACCACCACTCACGCAGGGCGCCTAAAGAATTCCAATGATCTGAAACTCGAGAAATGCCAGTGTTCGCTGGCAGTTTTAACTCAAAGGTTGGTCTACTGTGTTTTGGCTCCGCGACTAATATTTTTCATAAATTAATTTCGCGATAAACATTGATGCACCGCATCTGAATACCAAAAAATATAGTTCTTCTGTTGTTCTACTAATTATATGGATGACATGCATTACGATGGAACGTTCTATAATAGCAATTTAATGCAAATTACTCGCCTCGAGTAGCAAAGCTTAATATATTTTTTACATGTATATTGTGGCATGTAAAATTTGGGTGATGTTCACACTGTTTTCTAAGACAGTACTGCTGCGTCTGGCAAACGCTTGTAAAATCAAAAAGCAATGCCTTGGAAAAACAAGAATAAAGAATCCCGAAATGGGCTTTTTGCTCGACAATGTAGGTTAAAATTGTGGAGGCGACACGCCCCGCGGCGGGGAGTGTGGGGGAGTTGTGGCGGGAGTTTGAATAAAAAAACTTTCCCACTTACGCGGACTCAGAAATTCCAGGCTTTCTATCGATTGAACACAAAAATAACGGGGAAAATATGACTGCCTAGGTAAGAAACCCTTTAAACATACGTTATTGACTATATAATATCATGAGAAACATTTCCCTCGCCCCCTCAACATAACCTACTTGGTTTTGGGTTTAAATACATTTTTTACAGACTGGCTTCTATAAATTACTATAGAAGAAATCGTTTTTAAAAATTTATACTTTTGTTTTAAGGCAGGGGAATAACCCCATATTTTTTTTTCAAGTGACCACTTTTCAAAATGTGATTAAAAAATCCAGCGACCACTGGCATTTGGGATTTGCATTTCTTTAAATTTTAGAGAAATGCAACTCCGAAATGCCAGGGGCGGGGTATTTTTTAAAACAATTTGGGAAAAATTTGGCAATTTTGAAAGAAAAAAAGGGGCTTATTCCACTGCACTTAAAACACACAAGTATAATATTAAAACGTTTTTCTTTATATGTAATTGTATAGAAGCCTGTTCGTAAAACATTGTAAAAAACAAATAACCAAGAGGTTAATTTGAGGGGCGAGGTAAATGCTACTCTAGAATTAATAGTCAAAAACGAATGTTTTGAAGTTTTCATACCTAGGGAGTCATATTTTCTGTTATTTTTGTGATCAATTTTAGATAGAAAGCTAGAAATGCAATGAGTGGGCGCTGAAGTGGGAATGTTTTGATTCAATTCCCCGCCACAATCCCCCGCCCCCATTTTCCCCCCGCGGCACGTCGCCTCCACAATTTTAACCTACATTGTCGCAGCAACAAGCCGATTTCGGCATTCTTTATTCTTCTTTTTTCCAAGGCATGCTTATTGTATTTTGACAAGGTTTGCCAGACGCAGCAGTACTGTCTTAGAAAAACAGTGTGAACATCGCCCAAATTTTACATGCCACAATATACATGTAAAAAATCTATTAAGCTTTGCTACTCGAGGGGGAGTAATTTGCATTAAATGCTATTATAGAACGTTCCATCGTAATGCATGTCATCCATTAATTAGTAGAACAACAGAAGAACTATATTTTTGGTATTCAGTTTGCGGTGCATCAAATTTATCGCGAAATTAATTTATGAAAAATATTAGTCGCGGACCCAAAAAACACGTAGCCCAAACCCTTTTGAGTTAAAACTGCCAGCGCCCACTGGCATTTCTCGAGTTGCAGTTCTCTCTAATTGGAGGCCCGAATCTTTGCCTCCAGAGACGCACGTTTCTGGGGCACGCAAGCAGGAAGTGACGTCACGGTGACGTCACGATGACGTTACGTTGACAAGCCCGCACGTAGCAAATACGGTAGTCTGAACCCGCTTTATAGTCCCGCCCTGTCTGCTGGGTATGCATGCTACTATAGGCGGCCTGTTTCAACTGGCGGCCCGAATCAACGGACTATAGGCGGCCTGTTTCAAATGGCGGCCCGAATCATCGGTATCCGGTGGTGGTGGTGGTGGTGGTGGTGGTATGGTGGTGTGGTGATGGTGGTGGTTGAGGTGGTGATGGTGGTGGTGGTGTGGTGGTGGTGGTGGTATTTCATAATTGTTATATGCGAATCAAGCTCCAAGCTCCCTTCGCTCGCTTGGACAACTCCTCTCTGTACCCACGGCTGAAATGGCATATTTAACACCTCACACACACCCTACCACGTATATAACACCACGCTAACCCTAAATAACACCTATAACGGCATTAGAAACACGAGTTATAGTGGTTATATGAGGCCTAACACAAGCAGCCTGCCTCCTCGGCTCAGACACTGTTATTGTGATGGCTACGAGTCGAAACATTTTATTTCCACTACACTAATGCACTACTTTCGCCACTGCACTAATGTCGCCAGGCACAATATATTACGAATTTTAGCATGAATGCTAAAAACTCGCTTCGCTCGCTTGAACAATGAGTTACGAGATGAAATATAGCCTTTTGTGCCAAATTTCTTCCGAAAACAAAAGCAGTACGCCTGTATTGTGTTGCCTACAAAAGTAGTCACAAGAAGAAGAAGAAGAAGAATTCGTGGAAACATTTTACAAGCCTATATGACACCTGATTTCGGCTGAAATAGGTGTCCAAGCGAGCGAAGCGAGCTTGGACAATAAGAATACTTAATATACTTAAGATACTTAAATAAGAAAAATAAATTGTTATTATAAAACCGAAGTTTATTTAGCACTAATTAAATCATTACGCGAATTACTCATTAAGGTCTTGTTCTACGCAAAAAGTTTGTTTCACAAACCCCCATTGATTTTGACAGCACTACTTCCATGTCAAATTTCAGCTCAATCCGACAATATTTAGGAGTAGTTATTAACTTTTTGGCTTCCGAATGGTTCCACTCCCCCTACGCGAATGGGTCTTATGGTAAGTAGCAGCTCGCTTCGCTCGCTGCCAATCATCTTCAGTGGCACATAAAATCAGTAGCGATGCTATAATTCGTAATATATGACGGCTGGCAACATTAGTGCAGGTGGTGACTACTGTTATCTACGATAGACAGTGTTATGGTGGATGTAGTAGTAGTAGTAGTAGTAGTAGTAGTGGATGTTGGGATGTAGTAAAAGTCAATAGGGAGTTTTAAATGGAGGCTAGACAGTGTTATGGATGGGGATGAAAGGTGGATGTAAGTAGTGTTAACTTCAACTGTTAAGTGACAGGAACTACCTCGTGTAGGTCTCCCAGCCTCATGTAGCTTACTTATGTTCTTATGTTGGGAGAGAGAGGGTGAGGGAAGGGTTGGGGGGAGGGATGGGGAGGGGTGATGGAGGAGGGTGGGGGAGTGGGAGGGAGGGAGGAGGGGTATAAAAGGTCCTTATGTTCATATTAAGGCTGTTGTCTGCTTCTGGTTTATTTAATGTTTTATGTCTCCTATTCGTCAGTTTGTTTGTCTGAATATAGTCTTATATTTGTTTTCATGATGTATTTTGTTATATTTCTCTCTCTCTCTCTCTCTCTCTCTCTCTCTCTCTCTCTCTCTCTCTCTCTCTCTCTCTCTCTCTCTCTCTCTTCTCTTTTATTCTCTCTTTATTTTGTTTTTTTCAGCTCTCAACATCTTTACTCAGAGTGTTCCTAGTTCCGCCATTCACCCCCAAGGTACTACTACTACTTCTACTTTTACTACTACTGCTACTACTACTATGATAGTAATGATAATAATAACAACAATAGAAAAAAAAATAATAGCAAAATTATTATAATTTTCTTTTTACCATTTCTACTACTACTACTACTACTACTACTACTACTACTACTACTACTACTACTACTACTACTACTACTACTTTGATAGCAATAACAATAATAACAAAAAGAATAATAGTCTAATCGAAATAATAACGATAATTTTCTTTATTTTTTTTTACCACCCCCACCACCACTACTACCACCACCACCACTACTACTACTACTACTACTACTACTACTACTACTACTACTACTACCAGACCACGATCCTCATTGCGCTGG
>JACEEZ010023750.1:0-17500 GCA_016584305.1 Chionoecetes opilio | reverse complement strand
TTAGCTGCTTCACTGTGTCATAAAAGCCTGTTCCCTCTTTAAGACGTTTCTGGAAGCTCAAAATCCGATGGATGGCGGGTCTACCAGCTCCAGATGTCGTCTTGAATCTCATCTCATGCACATGCAGAAGGACGTGTCGACCGTCAGATTGCTCCTGCATACTGAATGGGTTGAAGTGCACTGTTGTGTGTAAGCTGCAGGGATGCTCCAACATGGTGCAGGATGATGCTATCGTGGCTCAGGATGCCAATGACTCTGATGGCGACTCTGATGATTAACTTTGTGTGCACTGTATATTGTATAGCATATGTTGTTCTCTATTATAATGCAGGCCAAATTGCCTGAAAATCTTTATAGACAGATAAACGGTTTAGCAAAATGTATAATTTGGAAGATCATACCGGTGTTATTTGACTAAAACATGACATGTTCAATGATACCTCCGCTTGCTTATTAGGAATATACATCGTATGGTGTTAAAATCAGCTCCATACGTCTTTCCAAACTCTAGTAATGAATAATTAATATAATTGGCGGCCATTTTGAAATCCAAGATGGCCACCAAAGTGCAGATTTCCTATGTAACAATTTCCGCCTGCTTATTAGATATCGTATGGTGTTAAAATCCTCTCCGTACGACATTCCTAACTTGCGTTATCGTCAGAATAGATAATGCCAGCGGCGGCCTAAGTCATTTTATGCCTCTTTACATATATTTGTTGTAAACTCGTGGTGGATGATATGTTGTACTTGTTGAGTTATTTTTATAGACAGATAAACGGTGTAGCAAAATGCATAATTTGGAAAATCATACCAGTGTTGTTTCACTAAAAAAAAAGTACAAGTCTAATAATAAAATATTGAAAAATATATGATTTTTTTTCGATAATTGATTTTTATAATAATTAATCTATAACAAAATGCTTCATATTATTTTTTATTTAGACGGTACACATTGGACGTATATTTAGTCGTCAACCGCACATCGATAGCTAGTATAGAAGTCCAGATACACGTGCAACAATGTACCCCACCAAATGGGCATTTTCGAGCTGGGTGGTTTCAAAGATGGCGTCCATCTGGGCACTAAGCTACCGTTCTCAGATGTCCATCATGCATTTTCTGATACCTGAGATATTGCCCTAATGGAAAATCATAATGAGAATTACTCCCCCCGCCGGAGCATTCACTTCAAAATATGGCCGGTTGGCTCAAGGACTACTAGCTGATATCCGACTCTCAGTTCAAGCGAGTAACCCAGACGACATGTGGGAACGAGACATAGATAGAGAGGAAAGCAAATAGTGTAGGTGTCCACGCAACTGTGTCTATCGGGATGATGAAAGACATGAAATTAAGAGAACGTGAGAGCTTTTGTGAGAGGAGCGACGTCCGATAGCAAACAGACAGACGATAACTGAGAGACAAGATACAAGCAAGATTCAGGGTACAGTACATAAATGCTCGGCCAGTTAATTGATGTATAATTTTCCTCTTCATTTATTTTTTGTATTCTAGTCACGTACATTTTAATATTTTTTTTTATAAATGTTCACCTTATCCTAATTTACCTGTCAATCTTCTTCGTATTTTCTCCTTGTACAGGTGGGTTTGCGTGTACCTGTGAGGCGGGGTTCAGCGGGCAACACTGTCATTTACCTTACGCTGGCGACCCCTCACTCAAGCTGTCTCTGGGGGCTCTTCTGGCACTTATTGTGTGGTGCACCTTCCTCACGTGTAAGTATATGCTACTACTACTTCAACTGTTACTACTATTCCGCTACTAATGCTTTTGTGTGGTGGTTTAAAGTACTCAGGAAAGATGAAAAGATGATGCGAAGGTGACGAGTTTAATGGTGTAATTATGTTCAATTTTATATTTTTTATAATATGATATATTCAATGGTGTATTTTTTCATTATGTGTCATTTTCAATGGTGTGATGTTTAGCTTTGTGTTATTTTTAATGTTATGATGATGATGTAGATGTAGAGATATAACGATACAATTAGTTATTCTACTTAAGGATGCAAAATTACGCGACTAGAAAAAAAAAAGAGCATAAGTGATTTCGGAACGCTACTTAGAGGGTGAGAGGGTTAGTAAGAGTCTTAATTATGTGTGTTTGTGTGTGTGCGTGCGTATGCACGAGTGTGTGTGTGTGTGTGTTACAGTTGCGCCTGTAGACAGTGGCCTCCAGGGGTGGGATGGTAGGCCCTCGCCCGTGGTGGCGCAGGCAGGATTTTTATAGTGACGCCTGTGAATAGAGATTCATGCCGCCCCCCTGTGTCCTACGATGCACTCGCAATCAAAGGTAGAGTTAATGGGAAGCATGTGGGTCTTAGGCCACTCAATGGTGCAGACAGATATTAAGTGGATTTTGGATCTTATCGAGTATCGAACTTGGGTCACCGAAAACGCCACTCGGAGACGCTAACCAGATTTGGAAGTGTGTGTGTGTGTGTGTGTGTGTGTGTGTGTGTGTGTGTGTGTGTGTGTGTGTGTGCGCGTGTGCGTGTGCGTGTGTGCGCGTGCGTGCGCGTGTCGCTACTACCACTTCTACTAAAACAACTACTGCTATTACTACTTGTACCACTACCACCAATCGCACGCACGCACACACACACCGCGCACGCACGCACACACACACACACACACACACCGCACACACACACACCGCACACACACACCGCACACCGCACACACACACCGCACACACACACCGCACACACACACACCCCACACACACACACACACCCCACACACACACACACACCCTAGTAAATCCCTTTCCAAACTCTTCAGTAATTCAGTCTTTCAAGGGAGATTTTCGCCATCTACTCGAAATAAAGCACATCTGGGAACAAATATAAATCCCTTTAAAGTGATGACGTAAACACAGGAGGTAATTACAGTAGCGTGACAAACTGTATTCCTGAACAATCCAAGTTATTTTTAGGGAGGGGGAGGGGCCAAGTGAGAGGGATGGGAAAAAGTTTGGTCTGGGATGTAGTTATCGTGTTTTATTAATTTTTACATCTATTTTTTCTTTACCTTTTTATATACACATTTATGTTTGTTTGTTTTAAGTCATTAATATTGTCGTTAATTGTGGTTTTTTATGTTCTTTATCTTTTAGTTTGTTGTTTTCGTTAGTTTTTCGTTACTTTTGGAATATTTATTCATTTTACCCCACTTTTATTTGTATAAGTTACTGTAGAACATATAAGAACATAAGGAAGCTACAAGAGGCCGTGAGACCTACATGTGGTAGTTCCTGATTCTTAACACTACCTACATCCACTTTCATCCCCATCCATGAAATTGTCTAGCCACCTTTTAAAACTCCCTATTGACTCCGCACCAGAGCTGGGCACTAAATACATTGAATGTATTTAAATACTAAATATTAAATACATGGGAGAAATGTATTTAAATACTAAATACATTTTACGAATGTATTTAAATACTAAATACATCAATTGTATTTAAATACATTTGTAAATACTTTTTAAATACACACAAATTTTAATATATCCGAAAAAAATGGATTTCCTTAGGATTTCCTTAGATTTTGCGTTTCCTTCGAAATTTCCTTCTCTGGCCTAAATTTCCTTAAAATAAGGAATTTCCCTTGAAAGTGGAAGCTCTGGTTCACTGTAACATCGGGGTTGCCAGATAATTGGCCGGGTTTATGGCCAAATTAGCTGATAAAAAAATATTTACATTTTTATATTTATGAGTATTTAAATACAATGTATTTAAATACTCATAAAAGTATTTAAATACTGTATTTAAATATATGACAACCAATGTATTTATAAATAGATTTCTAAGTACACAAATGTATTTAAATACAAATTTATTTAAATACAAATTTATTTAAATACAAATGTATTTAAATACTGCCCAGCTTTGCTCCGCACTAACTATTTGATGATTGAGTCCATTCCAATAATTTACCAACTACACTTTTGAACCAGTTTTTCCTTTTTTTATTTTTATTTAAGTTTCACATTAAATCCGTTACTTCTTTTTTACCCGATTATAGCTCAGAGCCCTTTCCTACATCCCCCTTTTGTACCCCTTAACCATTAAAAAATTTTTTATCGACTCCCCTACTCTACGCCTTTGAGTAGGTAAATTTAATGTTTTCAATCTCCTCCAATCTAGGTGAGTCTGTAGACCCAAGTAAAGCCTTAGAAAACCTAGCACATCTTTTTTAAACCCCTGCAAGAGTCCTAACCCCTTATTAGCTCTCAAACATTGTTCCGGGACGAAGGTCTGAGCTCACCTTCACCCCCAGATCCCCCCCTGTCCAGGCCCCGCTGTCATCGGGGGGGGTTTCGGCCCGACGCGGGGGGAACGACTTCCTGGTCACCCCTTTTGGCTTCAGATTTTGTCCTCGGTCTGACGAGTTTTCCCCTTTTTCCCTCCTTTTTCCCCCCCCCCTTTTTATCTTACTTTACCCCTTTCCCCCTCTCCCCCTAAGGTGTGAGCGCCGTGCTAAGGGGAATGAAGCTGGTTTGGGCCCAGTGCTAAAGGGGCCTCGGTGCCACGGGCATAGTATGCCCTGGGGCCATCCCCTTACCCCTCTTCGGGTTTAGGGGGAACCAACCGTTTTTTTCCCCTTTACCCCAGGTCACCATGGCCAATGATGAAAACCTTCACTACAGGGGTTTAGGGCCGGCCCCTCTATCAAAGATCCCCCGGACCCCCCTGGTTTACCCCCCTGCTCCCTTTTTTGACTAGGGCCCGGGAAATAGTTTGCCGTTCCCAATCGCCCCCCAGAGACACTTAGTGCCCCTGAGCCCCCTACAGTCAAGTTTCCATCTCAGACCGGGTGACACTCCGCCCAAAACCCCGACACTTCTTTGTCCCTTTTCTCCACCTTTCCCCGCCCGCTCTTCCCTCCAGATCAATCCTCTCCCAACTTTTTTGCCCTCCCCCTCACCCTTGCCCCCCTACAACACTTCTGCCCCCGGAGAACACATCAGCACTGTCACCTCTTCCTCACCCCCACCACTTTCTACTTCTCCCCCTACCCCCCCTTGACACTCTTTTGGCCCGCAAAGGGGGAAACCGTTTTTATCGCCCTTGCACCGCCCCTATTTGGCAAAACGATTAATTTTTACGGCAGCCTCCAAGGGCAAGTTGGAAAGGTTGCATTCCGTACCCCCCCCTGCCCGGTCCGCCTTGATTTTAAACCCAGAGGCCCAAGCAATGCACTGTAAACCTAAAAGACACGAGGGCAACCCCTCTGCTTACCCCTGACAACTTTTAAAAAAAACCCAAATGGACCTTTCCAACCCGCGCGTTTTTGCCCAGTCGAAAGGCGTTTTAGCTTAAAAGTGACGATAAAAAGCAAAGCAATTAACACCAAACACAATACATCTACATACACCAAGTAAAAAAAACATAAAAAAACTCTAAGAAGTTTCAAAAATTTTGATAACAAACGTCCTAAACACAAAACAAAGAAAAAAAATCACTAACACAAAAGGACAATAAACTAAAAAAAAATTCCCAGAAAATATAAGCAAGCAGGAATTTACTCTGGAGGGCTTTCATATTAAAATTTTCTCGTTATTTTCCTACGACTATTTTATTTTTTGTGCAAAGGGACATAAAAACAGTAGAACTGGATGGACACTCAGCAATACGCGCGGGGCCCCTGCCTTTGTGCCCATTCATGCGGTAACACATATAGACTTTTTTATCAGTATATAATATAGATCTTCTAAATTTTTGTTTATAATTTATCAAAAAAAAAAACAGTAAAAAACTAAAGAAAAGCCCTTACGAGATTTTGAAGAAATATGCTGTACTTAATATTCATTTCAAATCTTTGCCATAAAAACTTTGCGTGTCAACTTTATATGAAGGGTATCAATAGAAACGCAATGGTATTTGCTTTCCCTTTAGATTCGATTTCTGATAAATGAAATTTCCACCATGCATAAATTTGGTTTAAATAAGGTTTTAAAAAAAAATCATCAATGGGTAATTTTTCCCATTTAGATGATTTATTTCTTATTATTTTGTTTTTGAAATGTATTTGACCATGTATAAATTAGGGTTAACTAAAAAAATAACCCCACAATCGGGGGGTTTTCCCCATTGATGATTTTTTTTTATTTTTTTAACGCTAATTATGCATGGTTCAAATTCATTTTTCAGAAAATAAATATATCAAAGGGAAAACTAAAAAATGCGTTTATTGACCCCTTAAAGATAAAAGTGACTCGCAAAATTTTTAAAATTTCGAAAAGTTTTTAAAGGGAAAATTTAAATTTTATGCTATTTTTTCATCCCTAATGGCATTCTTAGGTTTTACGTTTTTATTTTATATATTTTGAACAAAAATTATGAAATTACAGATTCATATAACTGATAAACCCGTCAATATGATAGTCATATGCAGCAAATGAAGGGCCCGAGTGGGCCCTGGGGCCCGTACTGCAGCGTCCGGGGGCGTAGTTTCGGAGTGTCACACCAGTTCTCTGTTTTTCTATGACAGATAAAAACTTAATTTTTACTTTTAAAGGGCTCTTTTTCAAAGGGGGTAAATAAATATAGTTTTTTTCTTTGAATGTTTGTTAGAAATTAAAAAGATAAAATGGGGTTTCCTTTTTTACGCACACCACACGTACACGTACGTATTTTTCCCACTATTTTTCCTTTTTCTTTCAGGTTTGAGTTTTTTCTTTTTGTCCATTAAAGAAAAAAGCCCCAGCTCCGCTGACTCGTCCCAAAACCCTCACCCTTTACAACACGTAGTACCGTCAAAAAACACGGATAGTGCCCTGCACTAATGCGCAGGCCAATAATTACGAATTTAGCCATACAGATTTTTTTGTGCAACAAAGAGGCATGCACAGTAATGTTTATATTTGTACTGTCTTCAGTGGCACATACAAGTTGAGTGAGCTAAAATTCGTAATATTGCCTTTAAAATTTTCCTGGGGACATAGTATTATTTACGGTAGGACAAGTAATTCTAAAATTTAAAAATGCAGATGTAGGAAAAAGGGACAAAACGTATACAAATAGGTTAAAAGAGCATGGGAAAAAAACTCACCCCCTACTTGAAAGTATATAAGGGTTTTATTTTTTTTAGTGTTTTTTTTTTGGTGATGATAAAATATGGAATTGTTTAGTGTTTAAGTGTTTCTTTTAATATGATACCCGCCTTTTTTATTTTCCCCGCGTATTTGTATTTTCTTTTTTATCTCTCTCTCTCTCTCTCTCCTTCTCTCTCTCTCTCTCTCTCTCTCTTCCCCCTCTCCCTCTTCCCTCTCTCCTCTCCCTTTTCTCTCTCAGTAGGAAATAAAGTTCTTCCAGCCTACATTATAGAAAAAAAAGGAGTATAAACATTTAAATAATAAAAAAAGTTCTTAATTCTGACGCACACTCACTCATTTTAGAAAAGAAAGCACGATCAATGTAGATACAGAACAGGATCACACGAATAGGTATAGCCCAGTAGGTAAACACACGCACACACACACACCACACACATCTTTCTCTTTCTCTTTCTCTTTCTCTTACCACCTCCATTACTCACGTCAATAAACAGTGGTAGGGTTTGACAGAATCCAAGAGTTGTGTTTATTTAGATATGACGAGCACTGAGGAGGGGGCACACTGACACACACACACACACACCTTCCATTCACTCCTTCTCCTCCTGCCCCGCCTCCGTCATGTGCTCCTTATACCTTCATTGGGGAGGCGGTAGCGGAGTGGTTAGCGTCTCCGACTGGCGTTCTCGGTGACCCGAGTTCGATCCCCGAAAAAAACCAAAACTTTTCTGCACCGTTGAGTGGCTTAAGAACACCCACATGCCCTGTCCATCAACTCTACCTGCGATTGCGAGTGCATTCGAGGACACATGGGGGCGGCATGAGCCTCTAATCACAGGCGTCACTATAAAAATCCTGCCTGCGCCGCCACGGGCGAGGACCAACCATCACACCCCTCAAGTGAACCTCCAGAGACTACCATCCGATCCCTGGATCACCACTGCCTACATGCGCTATAGGCACAAATGTAAAAAAAAAAAAAAAAAAAAAAAGAGATTATGGTGAAACTCCAGTTTAGTGCAGTACTCCCTATTGACCAATACTCTCCTGACACAACTAGGGGCTGGGGGGGACCAGACCCCCCTTGTGTTATTTTTAACTTCCGATGGCTCTTGTAGAGGTTAGAAATTATGCAAATGGTCAGATCTACAATTTGAGGACTGTTATAACTACCGGCCTTGTAATGCACTGTGTCACTGTCCCCCCTCCAAAAATATAACGTTTTGCGAGCTTTCAACAAACATTCGTCACAAATTCATGCCAACGTTCACGAAGCTTTGTCAAATGTTTAGTTCAAAGTTTATGCAAAGCTCATTCTATCTATAGACTGATTTTTCCTTTTTCTTTAGGGAGGGGGATCAAGAATTGCGCCCCCTCCCCTCACCTCCCTCCTTGCCTCTCCCCTACTGCCCCCCCTCCTGTGGCCTTGTCCCCCCTTGCCTGTCCGCTCTTGACAAATTACAAAATTGTGATACAGGGGGGGAAGCCAGCAACGAAGGTAGTATCGCCAGCAACGACCTGCTCTCCGACTACCTAGATACTACTTTTCCTTACGACGGAAGCTACAAAGCCTCCCTCGGTAGGTCGTAAACGCGTCGGAAGGCGTTGACTGGCTAAGGCGAGTAATGACTTCATCAAGCTCATCATCAGTCACCAGCCAATGACAAACTGTTTTTAAAACTTCTCGACCAATCACAAGTCAGCGAGACAATTCCGGGCCCAAAGAATGGAGTGGGGACGTCTTCTCCCCTTCGTCCCCGTCATCTCAAACTAATTCTCGTTTTTTTGGAATGCTTGCGTTTTAAGGAGATTTAAGTATCAGATGTAAGAATATAATAAGGGCCTGTTTTGCTAGTTAAGGGGTTTTAGAAGGTGTGATGGGGGTTTAAAATAGTAAATATTTGTTATGGGGCGGCCCCGCGGCAAGAATTTTCCCCCGCATCACTGCCCGCCACAGTACCTATCAAAACTCTTTAAATCCCCCTTTATTTAGGGAAACGGTGACTTTGATTTAGAAATGACAGTGTATAAACTTTTCACCAAATCACTAAGTTTATAAAACGGTAATAAAGTTTAATTGCCAAAAACCTACCGGGCGGGGGAGGGGTGCTCCAGCCCCCACCTTAAAAGTTTTGAGAAAAAAACCCGCCGTCACCCGTCACCGGCCCCCGAAGAAGACGTCAGCCCCACGCCTGTGATAGCACAAGGTATCCCCAGGGCATAGGTTTCCTCAAGGGGTTCTCGCCCCCGTACTAAAATTACCAAAGAATCTTTTCCCCCTTGGTTTATATCCACCTCAGGGGTCATGTGCTGGCTGCCCCGAGGCCCCGCGCTGCCAGACTGGATGACCCCTTTGCTTGTTTTTAATTCTTTATCATATATATGAAAAAACCCATCCAAATGCAATAAATTGTTACTTTCCCCAAGAAAATTTATATTTCATAGCATACCAAGCACTAATAACACCCCGGGACTTCCTCCCTCGTAATCCCGGTCTCGGAAATCGTGGCCGTCTGCACGTTTTGACCAAATACGACTTTCCGCCGGAGTTCTGTTACGACGACTCGGACTTCCCCCACCAAAAAAAGGTCATAAAGTTTTGTGGTTCCCCCCCCGAAAGATATCCCAAAGACAGCTTTAAAATGAAAATAAAAATAAAGCAATTAAAACCAATACACAATTACTCATACACACAAAATAAATAAAAAAAATGAAAAAAAAACATTAAGAAATTACACATAAATTTGATAAAACCGTCCTTTAAATTTTGAAAAGAAGAAAAAATCACATACAAATTTAAGGAAAAAATAATAACAACAAATGCAGAATATAAGATTGCTGGAAGTCGTCTGGGTTTGACGGAACTTCATCACAGTTTTCCCCTGTTTTTCCCAAGCTACTTATTTTTTGTGCAAGGGGTCCAAAAAGCAAGCCTTACCCCATATCCCCACCCTCTCCTCAAATGGGTTCCTTCCCCGGGTGTTTCCTCGCGTCGTTATCCCGCCCGTTTTGTACTCGAATAAGGGGGGCGACCTCCAAGCCATAAAAAAAACCCCCCTAAATAGGGAGAAAAAAAAATCAGATTAAAATACTTGGACTAAAGGATTTATTTTAATGGTGTCCAAAAAGAAAGTGATTTTGAAGCTTTGTCAGAAAAATTTTTAAAAAGGGTAAAGGTTTCATTTTTACACACCCAAAACACACCAACACACCCCCACACAACAACACCCAACCCCGCACGCACGACGCACGCACGCACGCACGCAGCCACGCACGCACGCACGCACGCACGCACGCACGCACGCACGCACGCACGCACGCACGCACGCGCACCGACACACACAGATTTAGATTTAGATAGATATTTATTGACCACAGCTTTATACATAAATTACACATAATATCATCAATGAATAGACAAAACACTTAATGTCCAAAAAATGAAACATTCCCACAAATTTTGAGTAACAAACTGTAGTCCAACAAAAAATAATTACTAAAACTACTACTACTACGATAAACTACTAAACACATAAAATTCAACAAGCAGCCAGCTTGATCTACGTCCCTATGAAAGACAAAAAATTAAATAAACTATTAACGGAAAAGAATATGCATTTCTTAAGTATAACTATTTAAAACTTCATGATAATTTTGCATGTATTACATCACTGAAATTAGAGAATACGTCATGAACAGTATTAAATCTGTAAAGGTTTCTAATGTGTGTGTTATGGGCACACCTCTACCACATGTGTTCTGTTTGTATGTCACCACATACACACAGGCGCTCCTCGAGAGGAAGGCGACCACGTCCGCGCCTGTTCCAGCGTCCCGTTTCCACTACTAAACTATGACCACAGACTCGAAAACTTGTAAACGACATCCTATGTAGATCGTTAATTACATGTTTCTTTCATAAATGTCATGTACTTTAAATTCAGGGTAATTGTTTTATATACATTGCATCTTGTTGCCTCAGAGTTAGCAATTGTATTATGTACATTATACAACAAAGAAGACATATGAGGGACATTATTGTGTGGTCATGTGGGCCACAAGTTTTCCAACCGGGGTATTTAAAAACAACATACTTAGAGCGAAAAGACAAAGGGTCATCGTTCATGTTAAGTCTCTCTGACCACATACTATGATAAAACTGTTGTTGTTTGTGTCTTAGAAGGTCAGGCAGCGAGGGGTATCCTAACTCAGCATAACATACATTATTGGTAGTGGCTCTCCTTACCCCTAACAACTCCTTCATGGCCCAATTGTACAACTTAATGATAGGTTTCACGTCAGCGCCTACCCAAGACTCACAGCATACAGTAAAGACGACATAAGGGCAGCATCGAACAAACGACGTTTTACAATAAAAGGAATGTCATTGTTTTTCGAATAAATGAGACAAATTTTTAAAACATGACATAAACTTTTTTGTGCATGTATTTTCACAGCAGATGACACCGAACCGTCACACGTGAAAGGAGTCCCAGATACACGTAGCTGCTGCAGGGCTCCACCACTAACCCGTCCACGCGCAGCGGCTCGGCGTCCCCTGCTTGACCGTTTATCACGAAAACTTTGTTTACCTATATTTATCTTCATTCCATATTCATCACAAAATTCCTTTAATATACAAAACTTCTTTAACATGTTGTCCCTGGTCGTAGCAAGTATCACCGCATCATCCATATACAACAATATGTGCAGCCATTCTATAAATGTCTCAGGACTACAATTATCTCTCATCATTTTTACCAACTCGTCTACATATATATAAATAGGAGACAAGATGTGGACAGACCTTGCCTTACCCGACGGTGGAGGTGACAACTGCACAGCTAAAAATACTTCCGTGACGCGGTACATGGCAACTATAGCTGCAAGCATCATCATTCACAACCTAGACGCTCAGAGTCATAAACAACTTTTGTCTTGGCATTACGTCATATGCCTTCGAAAAATCAATGAAAGACACGAATAACTTGTTTTTCTTCCTCCTTGCGGAGTCAGTGAGTAGCCGTAATGTAACAATATGTTCCAGGCATCCTCGCTTTTGTTGTGCTCCGGCCTGCTCCCGACACGGCTTTAAACCACTGGCCTAGTCTATGACAGAGGACCATGTCGTACAGCTTGGTGATGGAGTTAGTAGTAACACTAATCCCCGATAAATATCTGGGTTTATCCTGTCCCCTTTCTTAAAGATGGTAAAAAATCTTTGCCCTGGTCCATGATAAAGGATACTGACCACTCATAAAAACTCTGTTGAATAGGGTAACAATAGTCAAAAACAGGTGTACAGGCAACAGCGAAAATATACCAGGCGATATTCCGTCCGGCCGCAGGCTTTGTCTGGCTTCATATTCTTGACTTGATCAAAAATTTCTGCAGGTGAAATGGGGCTATCTAGCACTGGTATGCTAACCTCTGTGCTTACTTCCTCGTTGGGTGGGAATGTGGGGGTTAAGTATTCTCTCAAAGTGTGTCTTAAAATCTTCATCTCCGGGTGACACCTCTCTTCCATATTTTGACACATCAAAATTACCTCTCCAGTCTATGGCTCGCCCACTCTAACATCATCTTTGTCCTGTAACAACCTCTCCCATTTACCTAAATGATCATCCCTGACTTCTATATCCTGGTCATGGCTCTTACTCCGAACAGCGCAACTGTAGAGCTCATTGGATATCATATTGGCTAAACCCATCAAAATCATCATCGTTGTCAACATCTATATTCACATCAACACTATTCTCAAAAAGTTCCCTGTCAATGTCAGAAAAGCGCACAGGCTTCCTTGATAACCTGTGTCTGGCAGCGTTGCCGTGTGGTGCTGAGTGGTCTCCCAATGCCGACGCCCTCTCGCACACCAGGGCAAGATTCACACCTGTACTTGAAACAGTGAGAGAAATCGGGGCGTGGTCTGATGGGAGACCGCTCCGCTGTAATACCCGGAAATCTGTGATATACCTTATCATCTCATAGGATGCTACACATGTATCAATCTCTGAAATCCACGTGTCTTTTTTTTTATAAGTTTTGCTACCAACATAGTGTCTACATGATGTCTTAAGATTGTTAACAACAAGTAAATTGTTCTCAGTGCATAAAGACGACAATAATTCCGCGTTGGCATTTGCTGTGTTAATGACATCAGGTATTGTAGGGTAAGATAATCTTTCACTGCTGGGAACATTTAAGTGGGCGAGTAAGTTTTTTACTGATTTCCCGAAGCGGGCATTCATATCCCCTACAATAATGCATCCATTCTTAACATGATTTGCACACAGTCTTTCCTGAATAGTGGCGAAGGACACATTGGAAAAATATGGTGAGTCACTCGGCGGTATATAACAAAACCCTAACAAAGTATTAGGCATATTTTTAAGCTGAAGCCATACCTGATCACCGATACTCACATCAACAGCTTGCACTAAGTGCGTGAGACTTGTCCTCACACACACCACCACACCCCCTCTGTTAGGTGAACCAGCCACCTCACTGCGGTACGACACGTATCCGGGCACCACGACTGGTACATACCACTGATCTATATAACATGGATCGCGGAAGCCTGGCTCAGCACTGGTTCCAACTTTCCGCCATCTTGCCGAAACCAAAACAAAGCCTTGTTTCTGCGGTTCGCGTTGCTGTCTGGTTGTGTTATCGCCTCGTCATGCCAATATATACAATATATTATATACCTGGAAGATCCTGGAGAACCTTGTGCCCAACCCTACTGCCATCAGTGACCTGTCAGCCCAGCATATCAACCCAAGAACTGGTCGCAAGGCAAGGAGGAGAACACTACCATCAGACGCACCAGCCAGGATCAAGACCCTCCTATCAACCAGTCTGCCTCATATTGGGCCAAAACTATTTAACAACCTGCCAGGAAAATTAAGGAACCTCACGGAATGCTCAGTGGAAAAATTCAAACATCATTTGGACAACCACCTACAAACAATCCCGGATGAACCTCCCGTGCCTGGATATCCGTCTGTGAGCAGGGCAGACACTAACTCAATATCGGACCAGGCGAACCTGCAACACAGGGACGCTGGGTTCAGATGCAGCGGTGGAGCACCACGACTGTGAGGGAGTACCCTCAAGACGGAAACAAGTAACAAGTAAGTAACAGGTAACACCACACACACACACACACGCACCCACCACACACACACACCCACACCCACACCACCCACGACACACCCACCCACACCCACACCCACACACACACCCACACCCACACCCACACACCCAGGCACCCACACACACACACACACACACCACACACCCACTCCCCACCCAGCCCATCCACTCTTAATCCATCTACCCACTCCAGTCATCCACCTACTAGTTAAAAAAATATATAGGTGGATATGGTATACTTTTTTTTATATAAGTAGATATAGATATAAGTATATTTTTTTTATACTTGTTAACAATTAGTGGGGAACGGAAGCAGACCTGAGTGCGGTTATGATACAAATGTTCATAGCGCTTCCTAATAAGCGGTGCTTGTTCTAATGGAGATAGCTTTATTTTGCGAAAAAAAAAAAAAAAAAAGAAAAAAAAGTATATCTTGTGGTTAAAGTTAGGTTAGGTTTCATTACAACCTATAAGGTTAGGTTAGGTTTCATTAAAACCTTTAAGGTTAGCTAGGTTAGGTTTCATTAAAACCTATAAGGTTAGGTTAGGTTTCATGTAGGTTTTATGTACGAAAATACTCAAAATTAGTGTACGAAACTAACTACTTTCAATTCAATATACCTAATTAAGAAATTTTTTTTTGATTAGGCCCAAGGTTTTTGATTCATTTAAACTTCCTGTAACCCCCGAGAGTAGCTTCTATGGACCACTGTGGCTCGCGGCCGTACCCCGGGGCCCCGCGGCGGTACGGGCTGACGCCGTTATAGTGGACGAGAACTACGCGTTCGCTCTTTAGGTCAGACACACACACACTCGGGGGCTAACACTGCACTCTTAGCCTCTCGCTTTACCACATACACCACACCTGTCACTACAAAACCTGTACGGCCTCGCAACACACCTGTCACTACATACCTGTACGGCCTCGCAAGACCCCTGTCACTACACCCTGTACGGCCTCGAAACACACCTGTACGGCCTCGAAACACACCTGTCACTATACACCTGTACGGCCTCCCCAAGACACCTGTCCACTACACACCTGTACGGCCTTCCCAACACCCCTGTCACTACACACCTGTACGGCCTCGCAACACCCTGTCACTACACACCTGTACGGCCTCGCAACACACCTGTCACTACACACCTGTACGGCTCGCAACACACCTGTCACTACCCTGTACGGCCTCGCAAGACACCTGTCACTACACACCTGTACGGCCTCGCAACACACCTGTACGGCCTCGCAAGACACCTGTCACTACACACCTGTACGGCCTCGCAACACACCTGTCACTACACACCTGTAGGGCCCTCGCAACACACCTGTCACTATAACACCTGTAGGGCCTCGCAAGACACCTGTCATACACACCTGTAGGGCCTCGCAACACACCTGTCACTACACACCTGTACGACCTCGCAAGACACCTGTACGGGCCTCGCAACACACCTGTTTTCTGTGTATCACCGTAAATAAATGACTTGGGAAAGGGTTCGACGATGCACTAGGTTGGGAAGTTTAGTAGTAGTAGTAGTAGTAGGTTTAATAGTAGTTGTAGGTGGTAATAGTAGTAGTAGGTGGTAATATAGTAGTAGTAGTAGGTGTTAATAGTTTTAGTAGGTGGTAATATAGGCTATCACATCCCAGCAGCCACACCCAGCCACTGCCTGGCCGGCCATGTATTTGTTTTGGTTATGACAAAATGGCGGCTGGTGACTTCAGTATCTCGGGCCCCAGCTAGCCCAGATCCGCGATCCATGTTATATAGATCAGTGGTACATACACACCGACACACACACACCGACGCACACGCACCGACGCACACGCACCCGACCCCCACACGCACACACACACGCACACACACACCCACACACACACACACACCACAACCACCGACGACACACACACACAAAACACACACACACCGACGCGCACACACACACACACACACCGACGCGCAAAACACCACACCCGACGCACACACACATACACACACACCGACGCACACACACACACAACCCAAAACCGACGCACACCACACACACACCACACACAACCGACGCCAACACACACACACACACAACCGACGCACAAACACACACACAAACACACCGACGCACCACACACACACACACACACCCCACCGACGCACACCCCACACACACACACCGACGCCACACACACACACACACACACCGATTTCACACACCCCACACACACACCGACGCACACACACACACACACACACACCGACGCACACACACACACACCGACCCCACACACACCGACACACCGACACCACCGACACACACTGACACACCGACACACCGACCACACCAGACACACACCGACACACCCCGACACACCGAACACACCGACACACCGACACACACACCGACACCCGACACACCCCACCGACACACCGACACACACCGACACACCGACACACACCGACACACCGACACACCGACACACACACCGACACACCGACACACACACCAACACATCGACACACACACACACACCGACACACCGACACACACCGACACACACCGACACACACCGACACACACACACACACACACACACACACACCGACACACACACCGACACACACACACACACACACACACACACCGACACACACACACACACCGACACAGGGTACTCCGTAGTGTAAGGGTTAGCACGCTCGGCTCACAACCGAGAAGTCCCGGGTTCGATCCCCGTGCGGAGCGGAAACATATGGGCTGTTTCCTTAAAACCCAAGCCCCTGTCCACCCAGCAGTGAATGGGTACCGGGTGTTAGCCGGGGTTTGTGACACGCCTCCCGGGGTGGTGGCTTCGGCCAAAACTAAGCACTAAGGATGAATAATAAAAAAATGTTGATATGGAGACGGGGCCATACGAGCGTCGCTCTGGCCCCGTAAAATACAACTAGATGAATACAACTAGATGAATACACACCAAACCCCGACACCCCACACACACACCGACACACACCACAAAACACACACACAACACACACCACACAACAAACACACACACACCACACACACCACACCACACACCACCGACACACACACACCACACCCCCACACACACCGACACACACACCACCGAAAACACACACAACCACACACCACACCACACCACACACACCGACACACACACACACCACACCCACAACACCACAAAACACCGAACACACACACACACCGACACACACACACCAACCGACACAACACACACACCG
>JACEEZ010023749.1:70000-118111 GCA_016584305.1 Chionoecetes opilio | reverse complement strand
AGAGAGAGAGAGAGAGAGAGAGAGAGAAGAGAGAGAGAGAGAGGAGAGAGAGAGAGAGAGAGAGAGAGAGGAGAGAGAGAGAGAGAGAGAGAGAAGAGAGAGGAGAGAAGAGAAGAGAGAGTTTAGCTATCTATTGAAAAGGCATAGTCGGTCCTTTACATAGGTTCTTTAAGAGCGTATAAACCATGAAATAAGTAAAGGGCTTGAAAAGATAAATATATGAATAAATAAGTAAACAAACAAAGACAAATAGTTTAGGTCGTGGGCCGTCCCGTACAGGTGTAAACAAAGATGGCGCCGCGGGTCCCCGAGGAGATTGACGTCTTCACGGCGCCCCACTCCCGCATGAAGGAGCTGGTCAACATATATACACGCAAGGTGAGGCGCGTGCAGTTACCCCGGGGGAGGCGCGTGTCCCGGGGGTGAGGGGTGACAGGGGCAGAGTGACCACCACCACCACCGCCACCACGGAGACGGAACTGTCATTCTGATTCACCACATCTACCACAGTATTAACCACACTTGTTATCCCCCCCTTAAGGGAACACATAGCTCCTGAAGAAGGGGTTAGGGGAAGGAGGGGTCAAGATTCGTAGTATCAACCCTGCCTTATCTCGTTTACTGTCTTATGAAGGAATCTTTTGTCATATAACTACGCCTTCGACTAACCTTCTAACCTCTTGGCAACTGTTACTGGGCTCAAAATCACGGACAAATCTTATCGGTAAAATTTCGGTAGTGGGCTTTCACCGATTTCGAGGTCGCAACTTAGTTTTCCTGAATAGTTTTGATGTGTATTGAATGGATCTGGCACTCGTTTTTGTCGGAAATAAATGTTTTTTTATAGGTGTGGGGGGATGGCCGCCCGCCCCTCCCGGCCCGCCCCGCTTCGCACTGCCATAGATAGTATTGATAATTTTTTTTTTTTTTTTTTTTTTGATATCTGTTACTTGTGCCATATGTCCTCTGATGTCTGGCACATTCACCTTTTTTGGCATTAAATCAATCAATCATCTGTTACTAAACGAAACCCCACCTCTAATCTAACCTAACATAATCTGATTTAACTTAACTTAAACGTTTCTGGCTGAAATAATGGTAGATTTTCGGTAGTAACTACATGTAACGCTATTATAATTCAATTGCGCCATGGGAAATGGGGTTCAAAATACTATGAATGAAGAAATCTACACGATGATGTAGGGAGAATGCTAGGACTTTTGAAAGCCCACTATCGTACTAATACCAAAAGGAAGTTCCTAACAACCATTATGTCCACAATAAGAAATACAAGAAGAAAAGACAAATAAACTAAAGACCCAGACAGCAAGAAGAGACACATCAGGGAGTGCCGATGGAAAAGGCCAGACTCCCGACCCACAACTGACTGAACTGATAGGGATCCCAAGTGGACATTTTTAAGGAAAGGGCGAGGAAATTAAGAACATAAGGAAGCTATAAGAACTGAACTGAATGAATTAATACCCAAACCCTGCCCGACAGATGCGGTGTGTTGACTTCCGTGACGGGCCCGAGGTGGTGTCCCTCCTGAAGGACCTGGACACCACGCTGTGCGAGTTCAAGTCCCACGAGTCCATCGAGAACATCTTCATCATGGACCAGCTGAAGAACCGCCTCAAGCAGCGGCAGATATCCAACGCTGCCGTCTGTGACTGCCACAACGACAACCAACTCTCCGATGTGGGTACTCAGCGCCTCGTGTGTTGTCCACGCCATCTCTGCTTGATAGTCTTCTTCTCTTTTTCATGTGTTTTCTGTTTGTTATTCATCTTTTTCAGGTTCTACTGCAGTTTAAAGCATTACGAGGCACGTACTTATAACCGTCCTCAACTTGTAGATCTGACAATTTGCAGCATTTCTAATCCCTACAACACCCATCGGAAATGAAAAATAATACAAGGGGGGTCGGGGGGCGAAACACCCCCAGCGAGGTTAGGTCACGTACTCAATGCCTAGGCTAGGTTAGTTAACTAGCGGGGGTGTCTGGGGTGGCGTAGACTCCCCAATTATGTCAGGAGAGTATTGGTCAATAGCGAGTACACTTTGTACTAAACTGCAGTTTTACCCTTTTTTAAATGTATATCTCTCTTGATTGATTGATTGATTGATATCTCAGCCATTATATTGTCACCTGAAGTGTATACAGCTGTGTGACTACAAACAGGTGGTGCAGCTGGTGCGGCGGGGGACACAGGTGAGGGAGCGCAGCTTGGGCGAGCGCATCACCTATGGCCACCAGCTGCAGCAAGCCTTCCAAGACTTTGTCAACACCTTTCTGCCCCACATGGAGGAGGAGGAGCAGGTGTTCCAGGTAAGCTCACTACAGCCTGGCATTGGAGGGGGGGGAGGGGTCAGGGAGGACCTGCTTTTTCTCTCATCTTCAAGAATGTCAATCATCTCTATAGATTTATATTTGTATCCATATATTTCATCCTCTGTCTCTCTCTCCACAGCCTCTATTGGTGGAATACTTCGAATATGACGAACTCAAGGTGCTCAAGGAGATAGTACTGAAGGAACACGAGGTGGTCAAGGAGCAGCAGCAGCAAGTAGAGAAGGCACAAGACCTGAAGGAGGGACAACCCGAGACCCACAGCTCTGTCAAGGACCTCAGAGACCTAGACTGGGACCTCTGCACCCTGACAGAGGCTCTTGATGGACTAGAGACTCAGAAGGGTGTATCTGACTCTGGCTATTACCCCCCTCCTCTTCCCCTCCCGCCAGAACAACCTCACTTGCCTCCAGACCACAATAACCCCACCCAAGCATACCCCACCTCCACTACCTACCACCCTGACCTCCACTACCCCCTCCACCCTCTAACCTCCAACCAGACAAACTCAGGACATGACCAGGACGGGTACCACATGCATTACTCAGACTACCAGACGAACCACTACTCTCTACCAGACTACCAGGACCTCCAAGACATCTCATTCAGTCACCAAACTCATCACCACGCCTCACCATCACCCTCCACGCCCGCCCTCCCCACAGAAGTATTGGTGGAGATATTCCGCTACCTGGCCGTCCCTGATTTGTGCAGGTGTGCCCAGGTGTCCTCCTCCTGGAACAATGCTGTCTTCTCCCCCACCCTATGGACCGCCCTCTACCCTGTGCAGTGGGCTCGAGGTGGGTCCTGTGTGGCTTCCCCTGCCCCCCCCCCCCCTTTTTTTTTGTTTACAGTGGAGCTTATGTCGCATGTAGGCTTTTATCTTCCTTACTGTCGTTATGTCAGTCACAACTTATATCCCTAACTTACAATACAAAACAAATACATGGTTGTGTGAAGAACCAAAGAAGGACCACCAACCACCTCATAAATAGTGTTGTAGTGTGGATTGCTAAGTTATAACTCTTATGATAAAACATTTCACCATTATAGTATAGTACATATATTCTTCAAGACTTCAGCATAAGGCAGGTTTTGATTAAATGCTTTTTAGAAATACCCGACACAGAAGTTACAAATATCACCAGAAGACCACAAACTTAGACTCCAGATTTAGATATGGAAACAGCATCAGACATGAACTTAAGATTATCAATGCTCTGTACTTGATCCTACCCTATAGAGGAAGACATAATCAGAATTACCCGACACAGAAATTACAAATATCACCAAAAGACCGTAAACTTAGAAGATTTGGATGTGGAAGTAGCACCGGACATGAACTTAAGATTATCAATGATCTGTATATACTTGATCCTACCCTATAGAAGAAGACAGATAGTCAACTGGCCTCTCTCTGCTTCTTGAACAACAGACTTAAGATTAACCCCTTTACGCCCAGATCATTCCTTTGCTATAAAAAACTGTATACTGTTAGTCATAAAATTACAAAAAGTAACTGAATATACCAAATTAGCTAGTCGACAAGGATACTAAACAGGTCATATCTATAAAACATTGCTTATAGTCACTAAAAATTGTCTAATGGTACCCAAATTACAATAGAAATTATGTTCTGGGTCTCATGGGGTTAAAAATTATATGTACTTGATCCTACCCTACAGAAAAACACTGCTAATCAACTGACCTCTCTCTCCTTGACAGGCATCTGGGAGAGGCGTGACGTGGGGCTGTGTGATATGCTGGAGGCCGAGGCGCATCATCATCAGCAGCAGCAGGGTGGTGGCGGGAAGAAGTGGGACGAGGATGCCGATGTGGATGAGTCTGAGGAGGGGAAGGAGGGCGTGAGGCCATGCAGGAGTGTCGGGTGATGGAGAGGTGGGTCTGGTGTTTGGTTGTTACATATATTATAGAGGTAGAGAGGTGGGTCTGGTGTCTGGTTGTTACATATATTATAGAGGTGGAGAGGTGGGTCTGGTGTCTGGTTGTTACATATATTATAGAGGTGGAGAGGTGGGTCTGGTGTCTGGTTGTTACATATATTATAGAGGTGGAGAGGTGGGTCTGGTGTCTGGTTGTTAACATATATTATAGAGGTGGAAGAGGTGGTCTGGTGTCTGGTTGTTACATATATTATAGAGTAGAGAGGTGGGTCTGGTGTCTGGTTGTTACATATATTATAGAGGTAGAGAGGTGGGTCTGGTGTCTGGTTGTTACATATATTATAGAGGTAGAGAGGTGGGTCTGGTGTTTGGGTGTTACATATATTATAGAGGTGGAGAGGTGGGTCTGGTGTTTGGGTGTTACATATATTATAGAGGTAGAGAGGTGCGTCTGGTGTCTGGTTGTTACATATATTATAGAGGTAGAGAGGTGGGTCTGGTAACCGTATTTGGTTGTTACATATATTATTTTTCTCCCTGTAGTCCTTGATACCACCTCACAAACCACTGATTGCATGGAATTCATTCATAGTAAATTGAACATGATCATATGATACTATGAAAAAGCCCTCACAAATGAAAATAACAATAATAATAACCCAGCCTACGTTAATAATCATAGATAATTAACACACAAACCGTAGAATCAACACACCAAATTTTATAACTGAAGCAAAATTCCTGAAGGGTATGAATATATTTTTAGACAATTCATTTATATAACCATTTCAGCTTGGTAGATGTAATGCATTTGGTTGTTGCATCACCCTATTCTTGAGACACACGGCCTAAATGCACTGAAAAAGAAAGGAAAACATGTTCTTATCATTAGCTGGTTGTCCTGGGTTGTGTGAGGTTAATCTATACATGAGTAATGCTGCTCCCAGAATCCTGTAGAGCATGAGAGTCACAAGTTCACAACACCCTCCATGCCGCTTAAATGGACTGAAAAAGTAAAAGAAAACATGTTCTTTTCATTAGCTGGTTGTCTCTGGGTGTGTGAGGTTAATTGTACATAGAGTAATACTGCTCCCAGAATCCTAGAGAATAGAGACTTCATTTGATTTGATCCATCCTGCTGTAACATCCCATTCCTCTCCCTTTCCATCACCGTTTCACTCTGTCTCTCTAACCCATCCCTTTTTAATGCTTTGCCATAGTGCCATATGTGTGACCTCTGATGTCTGGCACGTTTCCCCTTTTTTGGCATTACAATCAATCAATCACAACACCCTCCGTGCCGCCTAAATGGACTTAAAAAGAAACGAAAAACATGTTCTTATCACTAGCTGAGTGTCTGGTGTGTAGGAGGTTAATCTGTACATAGAGTAATGCTGCTCCCAGAATCCTGTAGAGCATGAGTCACAAGGTCACAACCCCCTCCGTGCCCCCAGCCTGGTGTGGTGGGTGCTGCCGAGGATCGGGGCGGGCGTCAGTACCCTGGTGGTGGACGCGGGCCAGGGCATCACCTCCCGCCTCCTCCACCAAGCCCTCCTCCTCTGCCCCAACCTCACCTCCCTCTCCGCTGCACACACCTCCGTCAACTCCTACACCTTCAAAGGGTGAGTGCCAAGCCTCGTTACTCTCAGGTCTCCAGGGTAAAGAAATAGTAATAGTAGTAATAGGCATAGTAATAGTAGTAATAGTCATAGGCATAGTGATAGTAGTAATAGTCATAGGCATAGTGATAGTAGTAATAGTCATAGGCATAGTAATAGTAGTAATAGTCATAGGCATAGTAATACAGTATGCTCTGCTCCTATACATCAGACAGTAAGAACATAAGAAAATAAGGAAGGTACAAGAGGCCGCGAGACCTACACGTGGTAGTTCCTGTGTATAGTATAGGGCATAGAAATAGTAGTAGTAATAGTAGCACAGTACCTTACCCCATCTCACATGTCTTTGTAGTCAAAAAAAGATATAGTTCTTGGTATTAGGTTTGTACAGGAAAAAAAAGTAATAGGTGTAAAAAAAAAAGTCATGTGTAAAAAAAAAAGTAATAGGTGTAAAAAAAAAAGTAATAGGTGTAAAAAAAAAAGTAATAGGTGTAAAAAAAAGTAATGTGTAAAAAAAGAAGTAATAGGTGTAAAAAAAAGTAATGTGTAAAAAAAAAAGTAATAGGTGTTAAAAAAAAAAGTAATAGGTGTTTAAAAAAAAAAAAAAAAAAAAAAAAAGGTGTTAGATAAAAAAAAAATGGGTGTTAGTTCTTGGTGTTAGATTTTGTGCATTAAGGCATGAAGGCTACAGTGGCAGGAGCCGTGGTGGTGACCTGGCTGTCTCCCTGCAGGCTGTGGCTCCAAGAGGGTCTCCACAGGCTGCGTCGCGTGGACCTACAAGGGTGTCAGCTGATTGATGATGTGGCCCTCCATTACTTGGCGCTGTGTGTGGGGCAGGGCAGCCGTCAGAGCCCCCTGTCCCTGCCCGCCCCACCCTGCCTCCAGGAGTGGGTGTATGAGGGTGGCTGCTCCCGCTGTGGGTACTCTGGTCCAACGTGGCCCAACATGCCTTGCCAGGGGAGGAACAGGAGGAACAGAAGCTCACAAGGACCATTGAGAGTCCATCTGAACTCCCCTGATGCAGACATTGAGGAGATTTACTGTCCTCCTCGGGGTCTTGAGGGCTGGGAGGTGATGATGAGGGACACCTGCAGGAGTGGCAATCAGACGTCCTCCCGCAGGCCATCACTGGTGTCTCTTAACTTGTCTGGGTGTTGGCGCATCAGGGACAAAGGACTGCTGGCCTTTGGGGCGTCTGGAGGTCTCCTTGGTCTGACCTTCCTGGACGTGAGCGGGTGTTACCAGCTGACGGACAAGGACTGGAGGCCGTGGCGAGGGTTTGTCCGGCCCTCCCCGCCGCCAAGCTGTGGTACTGTGACGACATCCTGGACGGCCCCTACCCCGCCATGGCCAACGGGTGCGCCAACCTGGCCAACCCGGTGAGGATATGTTGCCGGAGTGGCCAGTAGGACGTCGCCAGGAGCTGCCTCACACAATATCAAGTATGTTAGGTTAGATAATAATAGTCTACAGGCGCTGTAGGCTCTTAACGTAAAAAAATAATAAATATAATGATAAAATGTTGGACATGACCCATGGTCCAAGTTGTGCTACCAATCATATTGGCTTTTATAAACAGGATGAGGAAATGTGCAAGAATGGTGTCACTGATGAGTAGAGATCGGGAAAATATGTGATACTACAAAAATATTTTCACATATGTTTTTTTGAAAAAAAACTAAATATGATTTTTGCTAAGATTACTAAATGGCCTAAATAAAAACATTTTTATCAATTGTGCAGTGATACTCAGTCCGTCTGTCACTGATGGGTCAGACGACACTATTTCGTCTTTGATTTATGTACAAATTTATGGAAATGAGTAAAGTAACAGATTGGTGATGGTTAACCAGGGGAACGGTAGTAACGTGCATGCAGCCTGATCAGAATGATGCCAGGTAAACGGTATTACCGCACTGCAGCACTACAGAATGATGCCAGGGGTAACGGGTATTACCGTGCACTGGCACTACAGAATGATGCAGGGTAACGGGTAGTTTACCGTGACTGGCAATGACAGAATGATCCAGGTAACGGGTAGTTCACGTGCATGCAGCACTGACAGAATGATGCAGGGTACGGGTGTTTACGTGCCTCAGACTGACAGAATGATGCAGGGGTTAAGGAGTTACCCGCATTGCAGCATGACAGGAATGATGCCAGGGGTAACGGGTAGTTACCGTGCACTGCAGCACTGACAGAAAATAATATTTGACGCTTTATGTCACTAAATACTGAAATTATTTGTAACTGACTCGACTTTGAAGATCGACTTGGTGAAAAGTTTGAGGCAGTATTGACAAGAAACCCAGATATTGAAGTACTGCATTCAGTCAAAGGAGTTTTGCAAGGAGAGGACAGAAGCGGTGTCACATTTCCTGAAGGAATGGCCAGCAGACATAGCAAACCTGAAATTCGCCCCAGCTGCCAATGTGGATGTAGAGAGGAGCTTCTCAATCTATAAAAATGTGTTGACTGACAGAAGACAGCGTACCTTACAGAAGAAAATCTGAACAAAGTCATGGTTACAAATTGCTTTTACAATCGTTCAGCTGTCTGATTTTGTTTTCTCATTTCTGATTTTGTTTTCCTGCAATTGTCACGGAAATAAACCACGGATGAAAACCACAGAGTTTAGTTTTTCTATCACATATTTTGGTGAAAATACATAACATAAAAAAAAACTAAAAAGGGCCAAAATAACATTTTTTCCCGATCTCTACTGATGAGATATAAAAGCAGACAGACAAAAAGAAACATTGACTATATAAAAAGACATTAAAAAGAGACCTTGAGTATATAAAAAGACATTAAAGAGACATTGAGGTACTAAGGATGAGGGAGATCAATCATAAAGCTGCACCGTAAACAGAAAAAACTAAAATGCACGTCTACATTCCAGGGTGTGATTCATGGTGTTTGGTGGAGCGTTTCCTCTCCGGTCATCAAGAAAACGGATGAAATCTTAACACAGCAACCAGCAAAGCCACTCTACGACTCCAGAAAATGACTCGTGAGGTATAACAGCAAACAATCCAGTGAAACAAGACTACCTAATCAACTAATAGCCGTAACTACTGTACGGTTACTCCACCACCTTTACCGCTTCAATGACAACCAGATACATAGTCACATACAGAGGAGAGATTCATGGATACTCAGACTCGTGAACCCAGAGAGGCATATCCTTTCTGTGATCTGGAAACTCTATTTTTTTTAACAAGGCAAAAATTCCATTCTATCTTAAGGTCTCATGCTTAAAATGATGCCTATTTTTACCTGATAATATGGTTAACTATGATAAAATACAGCTGAAATTAAGAAGAACTGTAGTATTCCCTTCTCTTGGCATCAAATATCAGTCAGTAAGCAGCAAGGGGGCAGGATTTTTGACCTCATTAAAAAAAATAGACTATAACTCTCCAAGCTGATGTTTACGTATTCTCCGTTTTTTCTTTTCTCTTACTCTTTTTTTCTTTTTCTTTTACATGACAAAGGACTGGCCAAGGGGGAAAAATGGAGGTAACAAAAAGCCCCTTAGTTGCCAGTCCCAAAATCTCTGCTCTAAGTGACGGTTATTTTAGAGTGAGGGGAATGCACTTAATTTTACTCTTGAAATATTCTCCCTCTGCTCTAAGTGACGTTTTAGAGTGAGGGGAATGCATTTTATTTTACTCTAAATATAAGTGTAACATGATCTATTGTCACAAAATACCCAAAGATTGCTGATGAGCTTTGAGTGCTTGCCATGGATGTTATGATATTCTGACTGTGGGAATCCTGGTTGTGCCGTGGGAACTTTTGCTTTTGAATATATTGACCGATGGTGATTTGCCGGCAGCCTTGATCGTTCTCAGAGAAGAGGGAATTATCGCTGTTTTATTTCTAATTGGGAGGTAAAGAAGACGCCATCAGAGCCATGTAGATGGTACGCGAAGGTGAATTTCCAATCTTTTTAAAACTTGCCCCATATTTTCTTTCTTTGTTTTCCAGGCAGTAATTCAAGAGTAATATGTATCCTTGAAAGTATTAGATTAATCCTAGATAACATGAGACCTGTAATGGTTTACCCCAAAAATCAAGTGGAGAATTCTTGTATATAAATTTCACAATTCATGTACATGTAGAGATTTCAAAAGAAAATTACATTATTGTATATTACATAAAGTTATTTAAGTTTCTAAATAATTCAGTGTCAGTATATTAGATTAAAAATCATTCTTCATAATTTCATGTGAAGCATTTAAATTGAATACTCAAAGAACTAAATAACTTCTATGAGACAGTTTCGATGTTGACCCCTTCACGCCCAGAGCTTTCCTTTGCTATATGAAATTGTCTGTTGTCAGCCATAAATTACGAAAAGTCACTTAATATACCAAATTAGTTAGTCGACAAGGATATTAAACAGGTCATATCTAAAATATTGCTTATATTCACTAAAAATTGTCTAATGGTACCCAAATTACAATGCAAATTACGTTCTGGGCCTCAAGGGGTTAAGGTGATGATGAGAGTTGTGGTGGTGTGCTAAGTTAAGGACTGGACGAGAGCACTGCCGGGAAAGTGGTGCTTAGGGGAAACAGTTGGGAATCTCTACTCTAAGGTTTTGTCATTAGGAGAAATAGTTGGTTCTCTATAGGAAGCCTTGGCTTCTTTAAGTTATCAATCAACATTGTATAAAGATATCATTGATATCCCATTATTGTACATGTGATAGTGTAAGGCAAGCAGTAAGTCATGTTCACTGAGATGAAGTCAATGTGATGTCGGATCAAACTGTACCTGAATAAGAGTGAGCAATATGCATAAAACTGTCAAAAAAATACCTTCAGATTATACTTGGAATCAGGCCTGTTTTGACACTTAGCAGATAATCTATATATTCTCTGCTTGTGCTTTAGATTGACTTAGTTTGTCCCTCCGAGTCCCTCCCAGAGTCCCTCCCAGAGTCCCTCCCAGAGTCCCTGGCCTCATTACGGTGTGCATGAAATGGCACGTAAGGACCCTCGTCCAACAGTCTTTACCGCTATTCCCACTATGAGGTTACGGGTCCACGTCAACGAGGTAAAAATGTGACGTCGTCCTGATTTTTATGGTAACGCGGGCAGACGAGGCCTCGTTAATGACGTGGCGTGATTTTTGAACAATTCTAAAAATTGTTGCGTCAGCCCACGGGACAAGTGTCGTGGGCATGACGTGGATCTATCTTTGTCTGACGTGGCAATCGGGCCGACGTGAGTTGATGCGAAAAAATTCCTGGGTCAACCAGTGTGGGGCAATGTTCTGTAATGTGGGTTGACGTGGACCTCATTTTAACCTCCTAGTGGGACCCGGGCTGATCTCTCATGTCATCCAGTAATATTGTCTGCCTCGCCGCGCTTTGTGTCACCACCCTGCACCAGTGTGAGGGCAGTGCCAAGTGTTGTTTGGCTGTGGTTACTATTACGGTGAGGCTGAAGACTGGCTTATTAGAACACTAAATGCCACACTAACAAAAGTACATAGCCTTTGTACATATGCTAGGTTCCAGTTGAGAGAGAGAGTGAGAGGCTAGTCTTAGTTGTGGCTGCAGAGAAACTTTGAATTGGAAAATATGGAAATATAAGGTACAGTATGTACAGTAAGGAAGTGTGGTCTGACGGCTCACAGGTGGGCTGGGACGTGTGGGGGGACACGCCAGGCTTTTGGTAATCAATGGAATGATTCTATTTCTAGTCTCATAACTTGTGTTTGGTAACATTTCTCATCTGCTTAAGCACTAATTTTTTGGCCTTATCAGAATCTTTTTGTATAATGATGGAAATGTGTATATAAATGTATGTTTTGTTTATGATGTGAAATGTGGGGTTTCTTAAGTTTTCATTTTCAGTAGTCCTGAAAATCAACTTTCACTAGTCCCAAAACTGTCCTGCTGTAGGCGCCAGTCACGTTACGGTAATGCTTTATTTTCCTCCTCAAGATAGGAATTAGGATTTAGTTCCAGATCACATTATTCGTCCATGTCAAGAGAAAAATATTGTGTAAAGAAGTTGTGTGGAAGTGTCCTTATTTAGAGTCACATAATTAATGGCATTGCACGCTGCCTTTGTCTCCCAGCACACCTTACAGGTAAAAGACTCCCTCATTTTACAATTTTCTTTGTTTTCTCTTTTTAATTCAGATATATTTTCAATTCAATATTTGTCGTGTGACGTGAGTTTTCTGCCGCTTGTCATGCCCGTCGCCACTTAATCCACAGCAATTTTTCCTTCCGAACCATTTGCTCATAAAATAAAGGCAAACTTATAAACTTTCCTAAGTAAAATTTCATCAAATAAGATCTAGTTACCAATTGTTTTATTTCACGCATGTTTTTTGTCATAAATAGTTGCATTTATCATGAATAAATACCAACCACCATTCTGATACATAGAAAAACCATCCCTAACTCTTAACATTCCATTCCTTTCCCCGTCCCTCACCGCTGCACTCTCTCTAACCCTTCCCTATTTATGCTTTGCCAGTGCCGCACATGCGACTTCTGATGTCTGGCACATTTCCCCTTTTGGCATTACAATCAATCAATCAGTCTGATACATGTGTCATTGTAAGGTGAGTCTGCGAAATGGGGGAATGGTGCACTACAACATGATATACTTGTTGGCACTGCCTTGCTAGGTAAGGGTAAAGGGCTACTATGCTGTCCTAGTTTGTGTTTTCCATGAAACTTGAGCAAGACTGTTGGTACATATCCGTTGAAATAACATCCACTATAACCCTTATAACTCGGCATGATAGGGGCTCTGGCCCTTGCCGAGTTATTCAATATGCCGAATTATGCAAATGCCCTCCAGTGATATGGGTAAAAAAAAAAAAAAAAATGTATAACTTTTACCCATAAATACCACTCATAAATCCACTTAAAATATTTCTGCACCGTCGAGTGGCCTAAGAGCACTCACATGCCCTGTCCATTAACTCTACCTTCGACTGCGAGTGCATCGGAGGACACAGGGGGGCGGCACGAGCCTCTAATCACAGGCGTCACTATAACAATCCTGCCTGTGCCACCAAGGGCGAGGGCCAACCATCATAGCCCTCAAATGAGCCTCCAGAGCCTACCATCTGAGCCCTGGAGGTCACTGCCTACATGCGCTATAGGCATAGATGGAAAAAAAAAAAATAATGAAAAATATAAATAAATAAAATAAAATTTACTCGGCATCATGCCGATATACATAATTTTTTGCCGACTGTCTTTGCCTTGCTGAGTTATATCAAATTCCGAGTTATAAGGGTTTTAGTGTAGATCGCCACACGTTAAGTTGGCAAAAATGGGACCCTTTCACTCCCCCCTTCCAAACGCACGGGATTGGCTGCGGTGTTGGGTGAGAATGCCTTACTCGCCATAAGTTCTCCCCATAAGCCCCAACACCTCGGCCAATCCCGTGCATTTGGAAGGGGGGAGTGAGGGGGCCCCATTTTGTAAATTAACATGCGGCGAGTATAATTCTAAAGACAGCATATTTATGGTAGGAGTAGAATTAGCCGATTGAAGATGATTTGTTTTTTAGAAAGGCAGTTGTAGGTATAGAAGTGGTTCAGGGGAAGTGGCTGTGGCTCTGCAAGTGGCAATCAGGATAAGGATTTTTATAATGCAGAAATGTTTTGTGTCCTAGCAATTCTCCGGGCACATACACATCAATATTTCTTTCTAAGATAAACTAGAAACTTAGGAAATGAGTAGAGGCATTTTGGGATCTAGAACACATCTCCATATTCCTTTCATGTCATAACAAGGTGACTCAGAGGAAGATGACTTAAGAAAATTAATATTCCCTTCTTTAAAATAAGTAGAAGCAACATAAAAAAAAAAAGGCTTCAGCGTAAAAAAAATAAAAAATAAAAAATAAAATAAAACTATCCTATCATCTCTTTCCTTCTTGAATATCACCTCACACATCCTGGAAAAGGCAAATTGTCTATAAGAATATACGAGTGGATGTGAAAACAAAACACAATTGAGTGATCTTGTATATTCAATATGGAATAAAATAATGTGGACTCTATATATCTGTCAATCCCTCAGGTCCACACGGGGAAGCAGCCTCATTTGAGCATTACATTCAGCCTTGACGTAAGTAAAAGGGATCAATCAGGGAAAAAGACCAGAGTAAAGATATCACTACTGTGGGTTGACTTAAGACTGTTCTGAATGACGAGTGTTTTCAATGGAATGTACAGGACAAAAAGGTGATGCTTAAAAGAGGCTGTTGCTTTGCTATGTACATCATATATAAACATTAAACATGAAGGTATTTTAACCCTTATGGCCAGCCGAGACAAGGGGAGGAGAGTGCATGTCCCCCTATTCCCTGCCTGTCATAGGAGGGATTTAAAGGGACGAGGGCAGAGTTGGCATCCTTCCCCTGGTTGTATCATTTCTAATGTAAACAAAAATCAAAAATCTGTTCCTTGTTGAGTACCATACTTGTTGGGGAACAGGCCATTTGTGTGGAAAAAATTGGATTGCAACAAGATTTTGAATGATTTATCTGAAAGGTGTTTATATTGTAAATAGTCCATCAATACTATATCCAATACGGTGATGTCAACCTGCGGCCCTGCTCACCAGCCACCCCCCCAAGAGCTGCCTTCCTGTCTACACTAAGCACTGCCCTTTGATACAAGAACATAAGAAAATAAGCAAGCTACAAGAGGCAGGCTGTCAGACCTACACGTGGTAGTTCCTGTAATGTCACTTTGCTCACTGCCCTTCCCTCTGCTTGAGAAGGATCGCAGAAGGCAATGGGACAACACAGCAGCAAAGAAATATTGCTTTATATGGTAATTGATGTAATATTGGTGGAAGAAAAGTTTTTGATTACATGCACAAGTTATCAAAATTATCCATAAAAAGCAGTTAGCCTAGGAAAAAATGCAGATAAGGATAATATTTTGACAATCCTGCAGAACAAAAGTGGTGGTAGCATGTAGAGAACACTACAGTCGAGCACAGATCAAGAGTGACAAGCCTGCTTGCAATCAAAATTTCTCATTTTTAGCATCAAATCAACAGATGCCGATTTTCTTGCTCATTTGAACTTGTAGTTAAGCAGCTGCCAGGAGCCATTTATAGGTTGGACACTTCAGTGCTTGCAAAGAAATATTAAGAACATATGAATTGTAAAAAAAAAATAATAATAAAAAAAAAAAAAAAAAAAATATGTATACTGTATACTGTATATGAATTGTATATTTTTACATTCTGAATAAAAAGAAAACAAATGGCAGAAGGGTGGGAAGGAAGGGCTGTGTGTGTGTCCGTCCTGCCTGATGGAAACTCACACCATCAGCGGTCACACATAACATTAGAAAATAAGGAAGCTACAAGAGGCTGTGAGACCTACACATGGTAGTTCCTGTGCAGAGGCAGAGGCACATGGCAGAGCAGGAGGCCAGTACACACCTTGCACTAAACATTAAAGGGGTGAGTAACAGAAACGTGACACCTGATAACGAATACTTCCTCACGACCTGGAAAAAAAACCGGTAATTGGACACAACAAATTCGGCCTACAAACTACTAATTCCGGAGCAGTCACACACGTGTAATCATCTCAGTCAACATTGCACAGGAGCAGTAACACACGTGGTAATCATCTCAGTCAACATTGCACTTAGTAGAAAAACATGTACATGATCATAACATCTTACCTGAAACACTATGAAATTACAGATAAACAAAATAATAGAAAAAATATGAATGATGAAATTTCTCTTCTTTTGCCCCACACCTAGGTCGCCTGCAGACATGAGGCACTTAGTGGAAACAAACCGCAAAATTATAGACAATTCAGATTCATCTTCTTCTATGATCAATACATAATAGCTATCTGACATGTAGAATATTCCACTTAAACCTGCGCTGTGTGGTAGTGTTTGTGTGTTTGTGTGGTTTTTTTTTTTGTGTGTGTGTGTGTATGTGTTGTGTGGGTTTTTTTTTGTGTGTGCTGTGTTGTGTGTGTTGTGTGTGTGTGTGTGCTGTGTTGTGTGTGTGTGTGTGTGTGTGTGTGTGTGTTTGTGTGCTGGGAAATCTTCTCAGCAAAATGTACAGTATAAAAGATGGGAGCCAATAACCAACATGTTACTAAGACCAAGGAGGGTGCAGCAAATGAGAAGGAATGTATCTCCAGACAGCAGCAAGTATACAGAACCAAGGTAGGTACTGTAATGAAATGTATGTATGTATGTATGTATGTATGCATCTCCAGGACAGCAACAGTATACAGCAACAGCAACAGCAGCAGCACGTATACAGATCCAAGGAAGGTACTGCACATACACAACAACAAAACTGGAAGAACTGCCTCAATCACTTCATAGAATCTTATCCACATCTCCATATAAATGCCTGTAACACTCCCTATACCATATACTGCACATATACAATACCTGGAAGAACTGCATCAATCACTTCATCAAATCCATGTCTCCATATAAATGCCTGTAACATTCCTTATACCCTTATCCATACCTCATTACTTTCTCATGACACCCCCCTGCCCCCTCTCCCCCGCCACCCCCAGCACTACCCCACAGAGGCCACGAGGTGCTGTGGGCCAATGCACTTGTTCACCACCGACAGTAAGTCAGGGTTCTCGAAGGCGGCCGCCACGCGCTCCTTGTCGGCCAGCTGCTTGTTGATGGCAGCCTCGGAGGCGTGGCTGCCGGGGCTGATGACCACGTCCACCTTGAACCTGGGGTGTATGGAGAGAGAGAGAGAGAGAAAAAAAATGAGTTTAATGTGTTACTTCTTTACTCCCTATTAACAAGCGCCATCATGAATGTCTAAACAACTAATACTGCAACTACTACATGTCTCAACGACTACTACAACTACTTCTGCCTCCAGAGCCGGCCCAAGACAAAAGCGAACTAAGCAGCTGCTTAGGGCACCCAAGCTTCTAGCTGGCCCCCAATCTCTTGTAGAGCAAGAGGGGCTTGAATCGCCTGAGAGGCCCCCAATCTCCTGAGGGGCCTCCAATTTCCTAAGAGGCCCTCAAGCTCCCAAGGGCCCACACGCTCCTGAGGGGCCCCAAGCTCCTTGTAGGGGGCCCCAAGCTCCTGTAGGGGGCCCCAAGCTCCTGTAGGGAGCCCCAAGCTTCTGTAGGGAGCCCCAAGCTCCTGTAGGGGGCCCCAAGCTCCTGTAGGGAGCCCCAAGCTTCTGTAGGGAGCCCCAAGCTCCTGTAGGGGGCCCCAAGCTCCTGTAGGTAGCCCCAAGCTCCTGTAGGGGGCCCCAAGCTCCTGCGTAGGGCCCCATAGAGGCTTGGACCGGCCCTGACGCCTTATAACTATAGCACCATCATTATAATAACAGTTGTGAAGGTCAAGGATCCAGATTTTGCAAACATCAAGACTGACTGTGTATCTTTCATACTAATAACCTAGTAACACCACTGACTTAAAGTACATATATCAAAGATTGTTGTATTAATAATATTTAGAGACAGGAAAGAGGTTTGAGTGTATCGTATCCTAACTGCAGAAGCATCAGGAATAAAAAATATATATATTACAGGGTATAGTATTCATAAAAAAATTCAACATAATCATTCAGTCAATAAAAAAAATAAAAAAATTTGGAATAAAGATCTTTTGACAGATAAATAGGGTTCTCGACCACTACTACTATCACTATCCCTACTACTATTACTACCACTACTATTAATACTACTTTTACCACCCCTACCCCCCCCCCCCCACACCACCCACCTGGCGGGCAGCGTGTGGAGCAGCTTGAGGCGCACGCTGAGGCCGATGAGTGATGCCATGCTGCAGTGCGGGATGGTGGGCGTGAAGAGCACTCGCACACTGTTGTCACCGTCATCCACCTCACACTGGCCCTCGCTCACCTGGGTGGAGGGGTAGGTGGAGGATGAGAGGGAGGTGTGGCAAGTCTGTGTGTGGAAGGGTGGCCAGGTGGAGGATGAGAGGAAGGGTGGAAGTGTGAAGGGTGTGGCAAGTCTCTGTGTGGAAGGGTGGCAAGGTGGAGGATGAAAGGAAGGGTGGCCAAGTGGAGGATGAGAGGAAGTGTGGAAGGTGTGGCAAGTCTCTGTGTGGAAGGGTGGCCAGGTGGAGGAGTGGATGAGGGAGTGATGCAGAGGGTGAGGGAGTGGAGGATGAGTCAGTGTATCCAGAGGTGACAAGAGTGGACAGATGTGGAAGGTGGAAGAGAGGATGAGGGAAGATAATGATGCAGAGGGTGAGGGAGTGATGATGAGTGATGATGAGTCAGTGTATTCATAGGTGACAAGAGTGGCACTGGGCAGGTGTGGAAGGGAGGGAACATGGGTCTGGTTTCCTCATCAGAGTGGTTCAGTATGAGAAGGCTGCAAATGTCATCATACAATAAGCTTTAATTATGTGAATATACCTATAAAATAATAAAATCAAGCCATGTATGCATTAATACTTGAACTCTAACCAAAATTTGCAGACTAATGATATACAAGAGATACAAAATATAAACAACATAAAAAACATACAAAAAGATCTACAAAACCAAAGAATAGTTCATAAATCAAGTTAAGATGCTTCTCCCATGTGTTGTGTTACTTAAATCAAGAAACACATGACTGCATCCACCTGCTTCCACCAGCCATCCACCCACCACATTCAGCTGTTCCAAGGTCAGTGGATGCTCAGGGTCACGAATGCTGCGTATGAGGTCAAACACCTCCCGGGCGTCGAAGGGATCCCGCACCTCGTCATTCCAGTCCGAGGGGTTCTCCCTGCGCTGGCCAACCTCTGAGAACACCTGAGGGTTGAGATTCTCCAGCTTGTCGCCCACCTTCATGGCTGCGGCTGCCTGGAGGGAGGAGAAAGGGGTGAATTTAAGACATGGGAAAAGGACGGATTCTTCCTACTAAGAGTACACTTGACTCTCATTTTCCGGACCTCCTATTGCCGGATTTCGGATTTCTCAGTCATTGTCTGCCCACGGACATATAGTAAACCCTCTCATATTCGGACTAATTGGGCCAAGGAGTGGTCCGAGTAATGCAAGGATCCGAATAATGGGGGGATATGTATATAATAAAAAATAAAAAAAAAATAAAAAAAAAATAAAAAAATCTAGGTGTATATAAGTGCTAGGTGTATAGCTAGGAAATTTCGACCACTAAAAAAAAAAAAAAAAAAAAAAAAAAAAAATCTAGGTGAAAATAGAGGAGGTCCGAATAATGTCAAAGTCCGAATACGAGAGGTTTTACTGTATTTGGCATGGCCGGAAATATGTCCAGAATAGTCCGGGACATTAAGGAAAGTACGGTGTTGCATAAAATAGGTAACGCCTCGAAATAAGTAGCGCCTTACCTCACCCCCCCCGCCTGTCAACTCTTCCCTTGTCTATTTCACCTGGGATACTAAAACATTTTCATTAGTTTTGGTCTGTGTGAGTGAGGGCGTCAGCTGATGGTTATGTGACAGTGTTATACGGCAATCTCTTCTCTCCTGTCTCCTCCAGTACCTCCAACAACCACACACGTCCCGGGTAATCACTTATAAAAGAGTATTTTGTGTTAAATAAGTAAAGAACGGCGGGGGGGTGAGGTAAGGCGCTACTTATTTCAAGGCGTTACCTATTTTATGCGACAACGGCATTCAAATTTCCCGCGCAGCAAGGTTCCCGGCCGTACTGTACTTTCTTTTTCCATACTGTATTTTTTCCCATGTTTCTATGTTTGAGTACACAACTGTACGTACAATGTCGAAGTCGCCGGACTTTACCAGATAAAGTCCGTGAATGGCTACACCTCCCGGACTTTACCAGATAAAGTCCGTGAATGGCTACACCTCCCGGACTTTACCAGATAAAGTCCGTGAATGGCTACACCTCCCGGACTTTACCAGATAAAGTCCGTGAATGGCTACACCTCCCGGACTTTACCAGATAAAGTCCGTGAATGGCTACACCTCCCGGACTTTACCAGATAAAGTCCATGAATGGCTACACCTCCCGGACTGTCGCGGTTCTCGACTTTTGGGGTTCCCGGACCGAGCTAACCCCCTAATAGTCCGGAAAATGGAGGGTAGAGTGTATTTCAAAGCACACCTGAAAAATTGAACAAGATGCAAATGGCAGTTAAAACAATGCAATATTTTTAGACCCGAGTAAAATTAAAGTTGCTGTTTTATATCGTAAGTTTACCTTCAGCCACTTCACACACTGACAGTAAAATTGATCTTCCTCTTTACAAACAGCCCGTGAGAACTCCCCCAGCATACACATACAAAAAATTGACAATGGTAAACAAATAATAATGATACAATAGAAACAGGTATCACTTGGCCATAAGAGATAAAGGAGAGTGGTGTACAGTGCTATGATATCATGCAGTGAAGGCTCAATACTCACTGTGTCTTGTCTGCTCACACCACACAGTTGGCAATAACACTCTTGAGATTCTTGGGAATATCCAGTGAGTGGGCCAGCATGGGGTTCTGCAGACACGACCCCACCACCTGTCGGCAACACCATGGGGGTGACACAACAGGGAAATGATGATAACACGGATAGTATCTCAGCATTTCTTTGGTGCACAAAAGAAAAACACAAGAAAAAACATTCCTCAAGATTTTTCAAGGGACACAAGGGGAGTAATATCTCTCTCTCTCTCTCTCTCTCTGCTACACATATTATCCTTACCATTTGCACTCTCCACTCATATTAGTCATAGTATTGCTGTACTTATATTATCATTAGCTCATTAATTTGTATACTGCGATTAGACTGTTCTCCTGGAGCAGTCTTTTTCACAACTGTTACTTGTGAATAAAAGTGTTGAATCTGAATCTGAATATCTCTCTCTCTCTCTCTCTCTCTCTCTCTCTCTCTCTCTCTCACCTGAGCTGCCCTTTCCAGGAGAGTGTAGAGAGGGATGCTGATGTAGATACGTGTCCTGTAGGGGCTGACGGGACCAAAGTGTAAAAGGCCCTCGGGAAGCACCGGCTGCAACAACAACACAGGGCCGTGAAAGGGAGGCTTCCTGTGTGTTCTGGTGGCTATTACAATCCCTAAAATTCCCTACCAAATACCCTGGTCTATTGGCTAGTACAATCCCCAACTTCCCTGCCTTTCTCCCTACTATCACTTCTATACTGATATGAATTCTGAAGCAGGGCAAGATGTTAGTTCTCAGGTACCTACTAACTACCTGACACTGTCCACCAGAAAGATCAAGGTATATGTTTGATGTTTGATGTTTGAAGAATTTCGTCAGTTGTCGACGCAGCTGAGATGGATCTCCCCAGTAACCAGACAGCTCTCTCTCAGACTACCCCTAGAGAGCTGTCTGCTAGTGCTTATAGTGTTGGCCGAAGCCAGCACCCCGGGAGGCGGGTTACAAACCCCCGGCTAACACCCGGTACCCATTCACTGCTGGGTGGACAGGGGCTCGGGTTTTAAGGAAACAGCCGAACTGTTTCCGCTCCGCCCGGGGATCGAATCCGGGACTTCTCGGTTGTGAACCGAACGTGCTTCACCTACACTACGTGTAGTAGCGGAGTAGACTACAGCTGCTTGAGGAACAATGTATTTACCATGAATGCATAAAAAATTTATGTTCTATTGATAAGTATGCATGGATATATAATTTTCAATAGGGATAGTTTGGAAGGAAGTCCGATATTATTCCAGTTTGACACCGAATTAACTTTGGTGGACGAAACTATTTTGTTCTGGTGAGTTTTGATGTGTTTTAAATTAATCTGCTAACCGTTTCTGTCGCAAATAACTTTTTTTTCTTCTCTTTTTTTTTAGGTAAAACGGTTAGCAGATTAATTCAAAACATCAAAACTCACCAGAAAAAAGTTTCGTCCACCAAAGGGAATTCGGTGTCAAACTGGAAATTTACCAGAAATCAATTTTACAACATAAGAAAATGAACATGAGCAATATTTTTTTAAGCACCACCTCAACACATACACACACACACACACAGACAGACATACACACACACAACACACACAGACAGACAGACACACACATACACACACACCTTGGGCAAGAACACCTCCTCAGAGTTCACTAGCAGAATGGCCCCAGTCTCAGCGTCTCGAAACACCCAGGGGTGAGTGACGTAGGTGTTGACGTCGTATTCTCCAGCAGGGGGGAGGGTCTGGGGGGGCAGGGAGCGAGGGCGGTGAGACAGACTGAGGGGAGGGTGAGGGAGTGACTACAGGAGGGATGAGTGAGGAGAGGCTGGGTGAGGCATGGAGATAGGGAGACAGGCAGGGATATTGAAATTGCAGACAAAGGACATGACAGAAGAGATAGTGTAGGAAGAAGGGAGAAGAGGTTGAAAGGAGAGTAGAGAGTAGGAAGGAGAGAGAAGAGGTTGAAAGGAGAGTAGAGAGTAGGAAGGAGGGAGAAGAGGTGAAAAGAGAGAAGAGAACAGATGCAAAATAAAACATAGATACAGAGGTAATTTAGGTAAATACATGAAGTTCCACATAATAAAATCAAACATGTATCAGCAGTCAATAAAATTTCCTTGCCATCTTGAAACACAGCCTCTCCAAGACACAAACTCTCAAACCAAGTGTAGTAAATAAGTCTCAAGAGGCCAGCAGGTTTCTTTTTCCCTGTAGTATTCACCGCAGTAAAGAAGTAACACATACAAAGCAATCAGTACTCGTAGATGCAGCAGTAGTTAGTTCAGATAGGTACACTTTCTGAACTAGCTCTCTCCTCCTCTTTTCAGTACATATATATCATTCTTACACCCAAAAGACAGAGAGAGAGATGGGAGTCATACACCAAACACAAGCTCTTACAAAACTCTCGCTGCTCATCCACTGAAACAGACAGGTAAAGCCACATGATCTCTCACACTCCTTCTCTTTTCACTACATATCATTCCTACATCCAAAAGAGAGAGAGAGAGAGAGATGGGAGTCATCCACCAAACACAAAACTCTACGCTCCTTCAAAACTCTCGCTCCCTGCTTACTGAAACTGAGTATAGACTGAAACTCCACTGAAACAAACAGGTGCCACATCATCCCACAGACACCTCACACCGCCACGCCCTCAGCACCTTACACAGCCACACCCTCAGCACCTCACCTTATACAGCTGGTTTTCGCCCGCAAAGTTCACCCAGAAGACGTGAACGCTGCGTTGAGTTCGGTTGATGAAGCGAACGTAGCTCTGTTGCTGTAGTGATTAGAACATAAGCACATATGAAAATAAAGAAGCTACAAGAGGCTGTGCGACCTACACAGGGTAATTCCTGTTACTTAACACTACCTACATCCACCTTATATCCCCATCCATAAAGCTGTCTAGCCTCCTTTTAAAACTCCCTATTGACTCTGCACTAACTATACCTGAAGACTGAGTCCATTCCTAATCATTTACCACCCTATTTGTGAACCAGTTTCTCCTTATTAATTTTTTTAATTAGGGGGGAGAAGAGTAAGTCAGTTGCCTCGGATTGTATAGAATGGTGGTGATGATAATGACAAGTGCATATACTTACCCTGGATGATATGGAGCGCAAGGGGTGCTGTGTGTGATGTGCCCGCTGTACCTGTCGCTGCTGCTGTGCTATGTTTTGTGGCTCAGCATCAGCCATCACCCACACATCCTTCTAGATAAAGAGAGGAAGGGGTTATATTGCTGATCAAAAAATCCAACATATAATTTTTTACTTCTCTGTACATTTTTTACATGCATCTTATAATTTTTGAGTTATAAAAAATATATAAAATTCTTGCCAAAATTTCAAGCTCATCCTGCAGATTTTCAGGAAAATGGTCATACTTTGTCCATTGTAGTCTGGAGTCAGTTCCTATAAAACTTGTGGGAATATCCATTAATTTCCCTCCTATTGGATGCCGCTGGTCTCCTATGTCAATATGCATGGCAGTGACACCCTACTCAATGAATTCACACAATAAAAATTAATGAGGCCAGCCAGCTTCCTTAACTATAAGCACTGCCGTATCTCTAGACAATCACAACCAGAACACGGCCACCATATCTCGGCCAATTACCCGGCTGGTTACCGGCCGCCAACTCCTGCAGAATATTTACCGTTACCAATAAGACTATTATGGTGATAATTATAAGTAGGATGATACATTACCTCCATATTAACTTTTAATGGTAATATTCTCCCTGAAATAATTTACTTATCGTTTTTGATGCAAATGAATGGTAATTATTCACTTACTACCTAGTCCTAAACCGTTATTTTATTGATCTAAAGTAGCCTAATCGAACTAATTTCATGGATATATCAATGGCTACGACACACCCCATTGCATATGCGTGACGGAAATGGTATAGTGAAATTCTAGCTGCTGAAAGTTGTTCTGAACAGTTAATCTTGAACTAATCGGGTACGGGTCCGTATCTCTACCTAGCCACTTCGAACATTTACTCTCAGGTCCCAAACTTATCTGATTGGCGGATCATTTACCATCCTCTCCCTAGCCACGGTATCCAGGCATATCTAAAGCTGCCAGATAAATGTGGTATTGCCAGGGGAATAAATGGTAAAAACGGGCGAGGACTGCGCAGTCATACTAGTTTTTCCTTGTCTAAAATTACTTAGTTTACTTAGTAGAATTTCGCCTCCCAGGGCGCAGCTAAGGTGGGCCTCCGCTGTGGCCAGGCAGCTCCGCTTCTCTGGTGGTGTGGTGGCACGCCAAAGAGTTGCTTCCGGTGCTGGGGTAGCCTGGTGTTGGGGGCTCGTCAGGCACTGATGCCAACCATTTGTCTAGCTGATGCTTGAAGGAGTCAGTGGATACTCCAGTCAGCTCCCTGATGGCCTTTGGCACAGCATTGAACAAACAAGCCCCATTTCTTGTAAATGAGTTATGTACTACTGTTAAAATTAGTAGTACTTTGGAGGTATTTTTATTTTCCGGAAACCCAATAAAAAGATTTTTTTTTCATCAAAAAATCCTAGGGCGTCTCCATTGATAACAATGTATCTCCATAAGAAAAAGCACTAAAACTTGTCCAGGAAATAATAGTCAGTGTCAGAAACCAGAGAAGTGACGGAATTGTACGAGAACAAATGTGCCCCGCCCCGCATTCGCCAGCCCGCCCGCCAGCCGCCGAGTGGTCCGCTTGCCTCTTGCCTGTCGGAGGATTATTACCCTAACCGAACCAAATCTAAACTCCTAACGGGGGGGGGGGGGCTTCGCCCCCCTCGAGATTATGAACCTACCCGAACCTTAACCTAACCTCCTAAAGGTTTGGGGGGCCTCTGGAAGGAATACAAAGGAATACAAAGGAATACAAAGGAAACACAAGCAGCAACAGACCGATAGGTCCTTACAAGACTGTTTGCTTTAACTAGATAATAAGAGAGAAAGGATGAAGTAGAAGGCTCCTCCCCACCCAGCCATCCCTCCAGCCGAAGCTGGCCGGGAAAGAAGTGATACCATGCAATATAGAAAAACTGCATGGAATTTGTGAGGAAAGTTGAAAGCTGTAATCTATGGCTAACTACTACTAGTTTGTGGGGGTAGGTTTAGTGCTTGATAGATAGGTCATGTTATGTGTGTTTTGTAATGGTGTGAACACAGTGTGGAGGTTCAAGGGTGGTGCGGCAGCCTTGCCTGGCGCTTTCTTGGGAGGCAGCAGTCAATCAGGCCCCAGCTCCGTTCAATCCACTGCGGATTGTGTACTTTCCATGTAGGACGCCGTACACTTCAATGCCTCCTGCAGCAGTGACCCCTGGTACCTTAAATCCCGATGGTGGTCACTAACTGTCAGGACCCTAACTGAACCACAGCCCGTCACAGGTCGAGAGTAGTAGTGGTAACCGTTAACTCGGGGCTATCTGTGTGTGTTATGAGGTCTAATGTAGTGTTGGTGTAGGCTCAGTGTGGAAGTTCAGGGGTGGTGCGGCAGCCTTGCCTGGCGCTTTCTTGGGAGGCAGCAGTCAATCAGGCCCCAGCTCCGTTTCAATCCACTGCGGTAGTGCACTTGCGGTAGTGCGGTAGTGCACAAGGAGAGGGTGTGTCTGTATACGTATCAGACAACTATATATTTCTACAATATGTATATAAGTTTTGAAGGTTACGCGTAAGTGGATTAATACTGCACAGTATACGTACTAAGCAAAACATAATATAGAAAACGTAAGTGGTAACGGCGGTAGCGACCGCGCAGTTCTCGTCCATCGTAACCGAATCAAGTAAAGGAGGGAAAACATGCCCCCGTGAACCACTGACACCACCACCACCACCACTCTCTTATATGCAGCCTCCAAACACCATTCTCTGTATCTACTCTTACTTAGCTCCTCTGCCAGCTGGCAATGATCAGCTAGAAGGACGAGACGAGATGAAGGGAAGGGCAGGGCACAGAACACCACAGATAATATATACACCACGGCGACGCACTGACCTGCCACTCTCCGTGTGTGCTAACTAATAATAAGCCTTTAAACGAGGTCATTGCTTTGTATGCGTGCCGTGAAGGGTTGCCACATGCCTTTACAGTGCTCGTGGGTAAAGATAAATAAATGGATTGAACCGGCCTCTCAACTCACTCAAGTTAAGTTAAGGGTGAGAGTAGTCAAGTAGTAATCACAAGTAGTCACGTAGTGAAGAGAAATGCCCATGCCCATGTATACCGCATACCAATATTTATGCAACAACAGTGCTCGTGGGTAAAAAATAGATAGATTGATTAATAAAACGCCGATAGCCCCCTTGCCTCTTTTCCCATTATTAAGTAACCATCACAAAATACTGTACTGGGTGTGTGAAGATGCCGAACTAAAAGCCAAAAGGTGTCCCTTCAGTGTTGGCTGAGTGAAGATCGAGATTCAGTGTGTGGAAAAAAAAAAAAGAGAGAGAAGAGGTGACAGATAGACGTGTTCCCAGCTTGTCAGAGGGAAGGTTGCACTATATACAGGTAAAGAGAGGGGGAGAGGGTTCTAATGTGATATACTAAGGGACTCTGGTGGTATTTTGACGTTTTTTTCCATCTGGTGTGTGTTGTAATATGACCACGTACACATGAAACTGAGGAGACACTGCTCTGCGTGTCACTGTTTACCGGTATGATGGCTGTGAATTATTAATGGTTAAATAGATTGTCTGTCTCATTCACAATACCCTCATCTGGGCCAAAAATGCCATCAGAGATCAAAATATCAAGGTACAACAAGGTTAAACGATTGGTTGGTAAATTTTTACGACAGCACCAAACTTCCCTACACAATTGGGAGCATGGTTTTTATTTACCTTATTGTATTCTAAGAGACATTTTCTCTTTGAGCTTTCCGTCGCAAATCAATAGTTTCGGAGACATGAACATTTTAGGTGGGAGGAAGAATACGTCTCCTTTCTTCTTCTTCTTGTGACCTTTTTTGCTTATTATCGCTCTGTAGGTCCTCTGTCAAGCTCGAGGTCGAACTTAACATACATCTTCCTTCTTGCCTCTCTGCGTGCCTTTCTTTCTCTGCCACCTGTGGGGAGAGAAGGGCACAACAGGGCAGTATATACATAGATATAAGTCCCTCCTATCACCTACCCTCCTAGACATCTTCTACATTCCCACGCAATCTTTCCTCCCAAGCCTTCTTCAAAAACACCTTAGTTATCTCTACAATTTGCTTTCTCTCTTCCTTACTGCCATACAGTCCTAGCACAGTAAGGATTCCCCCATCCACCTCGTGCATCCTTCTCTCCCATTCTCCTTCCCCTATCACTCCTACTATGGATTGTACCAGCCTCCTCCTCTCCTGCTCATACCTACCACACTCTATTTCCTTTGTTTACAAAATGCCTCCCTCTTCCTCTTCTTGTGACCTGCATCGCTTTTGTTTCGGAGGCGCACCCGTGGCTACCTTACCTAACCTAACCTGAACCCTACCTAACCTAACCTGAACCCTCCCTACCTAACCTAACCTAACCTAACCTAACCTAACCTTTAACCTCCTAACTGGGTCCAATAATAAAAAAAGTTTAATAAAATACCAAACAAAAGCGATGCAGGTCACAAGAAGAGGAAGAGGGAGGCATTTTGTATACAAGGAGACTTATTCTTCCTCCCACCTAAAATGTTCTATATCTCCGAAACTGTTGATTTGCGACGGAAAGCTCAGACAAAATGTCTCTTAAAATACAATAAGGTAAACAAAAACCATGCTCCCAATTGTGTAGGGAAGTTTGGTGCTGTCGTAAAATAATATATACCAAAAAAATTTCGCTAGTGGGCTTACAAAAGTCTTAGGATTCTTACATACGTCATCGTGTAATTTCTTCATTATGAGTATTTTGAAACTCATTTCTCATGGTGCAATTGAATAATAATGGCGTTACATGTACTTCCGAAAATTTACCGTTATTTCAGCCAGGAACTGTTAAGTTAGGTTAAATCAGATTAGGTTAGGGCTTGATTTAGTAACAGATGATATCAAGAAGAAAAGAAAATTATCAATACTACAGCAGTGCGAAGCGGAGCAAGGTTTGCGGGGCGGGCGGGCACCCCCCACACCTGTAAACAAAACAAAAATTCCGATGAAAACGAGTGCCAGATTAATTAAGAACACATCAAAACTATTCAGGAAACTAAGTTTTGGCATCTTAATCGGTGGTGCCCAATAAAGGTTGGTTCACTCATAGCCGACCTCGTCTCGTGCCCCGACCTGTGCCCCCGTGCGGTGTTGCAAGTTGTCGGGGCGAGGCGGCCAATTTTTTCTATCAAAAAATCCTGCGTACTGCGGCGGGACCATTCCGGGATGGAACTCTATATTATCCTTGGGTAAATTTCTAGTGTTTGCCCATACTCTCCCACTTCCCCCAAACAAGTTAAATATGGATGCTATAAACTATATAGTTGCTCCAAACTATATGGTTGCGAGGCATATTTTGTACCCTAGCCAAATTTCCCGCATTTCCCCAGGTCCCCAAGCTTGTTTTATGGGAGAGGGGGAGTATGGGCAAACACTAGAATAATACCTATCCTTGCCCCCTTCCCCCCCAGGTCATGGTTGAGGCAGGGGATGGAGCAACCCAAGTGGGCTCCGTCATGAACCAGCTGGAGGACACCGGCCGGGAGATCAAGGAGTGCTACGAGAGGTGAGGCAAGGCAGGCAAGGTGTTTGTCGGTAATACCCTTTGTTATAGGGATAGTGTAGTACCTAAGTGTGTGTGTGAGTGAGTGTGTATTTACCTCACAACTAGGTACACACACACAGACATAGAGTGTGCCATGTGATAGGGAGACTTTTACTGCATAATTTTCATCAAACTCCATTCTTTTACCTCTTACATACCTACTTAAAAAATTACTGCTGTCGATAAGAAGAAAAAAAATCTAAGACATTGCCACTACCACCACCACTGTCCCTACACTCCTATCTGTCTCCAGGCTAGACTTCATCGAGAACAAGCTTCGCCGACGCTACTACCCCAACGACGAAAAGAAGCGGCTGGAGAAGGAAGTGAAGGAAATAAAATCGCACCTGTCCCGGCATGAGAACAATCTGCGCAGCCTCCGAGGGGAGAACCGGGTGGCCATGCTGCTGTCGGTGCTGCTGCTGGCCTTGGGGGCACTCGTCTACTTAGTGTACCGGCTCATGCTCACCTAACCTACCCTCACCTCTGCGACTTAGCTTCTTTTTGGCCCTCTTTCTACTTATCTTGCCACCTAACCTATTCTTACCTCTGCAACTTGGCTTCTTTTAAACCCTCTCGACTTCTTTTCTTCCCTCATACTTAAGCTTCTTTTCTTGCCACCTAACCTACTCTTACCTCTGCGACTTAGCTTCTTTTTCACCCTCTTTCTATTTATTTTCTTGCCTCATACTCAAGCTTCTTTTTAACCCTCTCTCTACTTCCTTTCTTGCCTCGTAGCTGCCTTTTAACCCTATTTCTACTTCCTTTTAACCCTATTTCTACTTCCTTTTAACCCTCTCTACTTATTTTCATACCTTATAGCTTCTTTTTAACCGTCTCTCTACTTCTTTTCTTGCCTCGTACTCATCACGTCAACACTCGGAACACTGCCGTCGCTTTGAGGCGCTACGTGTTTCTAGTGTCGTGATGTCTCCTGCTTCACACTAGCACTCTCCTCCTCCTCCTTCCTTTAATGATTGTTGATATGTTTGTTCCTTTAGGTTATTATTTGTTTGACCTTGCTATATCCATTGGCATTACCTCAAGTCTCTCTACTCCTTTTATCCTTCCTGAATTCAATAACTAATCTGTTTCATCACTTCTCCCACTTACCTCTCTCTACTTGTTCCTCCTCTTCATTAGTTCCTTGCTGCTTCATTTTCTTGATTGTGTCTTTTACTTCTGCCATGTATCTTGTAACCTAGAAAATGTGATTACTTTAGATTTCATATCATATGTTTAATTCATCAAGTTGTTTATAAATAGGTCATGACTTGCCATCATACTATAGTGGGTCGTCATTGTACTGAACTGACATAAGGTTAGTATTCTACCTTACTCATGTTGACAAGGCCCACAAGGGATGCTTTTATCCTTGCGTTCACTCCTGGCTCATCCATGTTATTCAGTCGTTGGTTCTCCTTTGCGTCTTAAATTTGTCATAGAGCTTTTCATTAACGCAGAACATGAGAAAAAAACCATTTATCTCATTACATTTGCTTTAGAATACTTCAACACAGAACATGTAAGGAATATCATTGTCATTTCCATCAACACAGAACTCTCCGTATGATCTACTGATAGGAGATAACATAACAGTGTGTTGGGATAGAATTGGTTATTGGGACAGTGAAGGAGGATGCCGCAACCATCACTGAGGTCCTCGTGAAGGCATCATTGACATTGTTAGGATGAAAGGCCAACTCGGTATTAATGTTTCTCTCCAGCTTCTGTTGTGTATGGGAGCTCATGAAGGAAATTATTCACACACACACATTCCTGTAGACTTAAGGTTTCTCAGTTGCATAATGCACAATTAATTTCCACCTTTTACCCAAGTTATCCAAAGTAAATTTAAGGATTGTTTTTATCATACAAATTAACAAATCATATGCAAATGTGATCTATTATGCTAACTTTATTGGTATAATATTGTTTTTATTGTTAAAGGTTATAATTGATTTTGTGTGATTTTCATCTGATATTGTGATTATGATGGATTTATTTTCATATGATTTGATGAAGTGTGTACAGTCTGAGTGACTGACAGGCACAGGACAAGTGATGTAAGGGGCCAAGACTAGCATTAGCTGCACTTGTGTAAACTAAGACTTAGTGACTGTGTGTAGGCTCATCCGTTAAAGTAAACCCTAGACTTGATCTGTGTCCCCCACCTTGTAGTAGTCGCTGTTTTGCCTCGCTGTTCACTCTCCCGTCACCTGTTCCTCAGAAGCGCGGTGCCTCTGATTGCTGTGAACAGCAGGATTAATGTCACTGTTCCCCTGATGGATGCTTAGAAAATAATCAATGCATTTGAGGGCTTCTTTTTTGTGATGAAAGAAAATTTCAAATGGAATAGTCATGGAATCGGTACGGTTACACAGAACCCAAAAACTGCCGTGTTCAAACGCGATGCAGAACCACGTGTTAATGTCAACAAGCAATGCAGCAACTGTGCCAAAACAAAGGGATTACATTACAGAGATATTAAATCTCTTCAATGCAACACTTTTCAACTTTTAGGTGAAATAATATCAGTAAGATGCTGATTTGTGCAGCTGTGAGTACTGGCCACTAAAGCTGTTGTGGTTGTGGAGAGTAATGTTAGGTCAGTCCCTCGACCAGTAGTGTTGCACCGTGAAGGTCGCGGGCAGGGCTGTGGGGGGTAATGTTAGGTCAGTCCCTAGAACAGTAGTGTTGCAGACTTATTTCTCAGCATTTTGTTCTCACCCCAATTTTTTAGTAGCTTACTACTGAAGGACCAAGTTGTTGTGGTGCACACATGTATCTTAGGTTGTTCTGTGTGTACATGTGTGCTGTTGAGCACAGTGTATATTGTACTGTGCGGTAGTGTACATAGTACTGTATCTTGTCCTGTAGGCCAACAAACTGCAACAGCAAATACATAAAATATTTTATTAAAACTTTAACATTACTTATCCTATCAAAACTAACATCAAGGAATACTAAGTCCAAGGCACTTCATGATCTGCAAACAGCATCAGTAGTGAAGAATAAACAGTAAGGGTGAGGTGAGGTGCACCAGGGGGGGGGGGGGGGGGCCTTGCCCTGCCTCGCCCCAAGGCTGGCGGGGATCAAGATGTGTTTGTTTTACACATGCCAAACAAAGGCTATTTTTTTCTCTTCTACAAGTTTTTGAGTTGCCGCACAATGTGAAAGAAGAAGAAATGTGAAAGAAAGATAAATTAGATACAAAAAAGGCACATATAAAGACCAAGGAAAAACTATTTCCAATCATAGTTTTCTTTGCCTTTTCAAACCAATAGCATAATACCAGTCTAGCCTTCATGGGCCGCCTGCTGTAAGTAAACAAACACACCTCGATCACTTCCAAACAGCTTCATGAGGATGAGACAGACTGCTCAAGACATCATAATGGAGTGAGAATGGAAAAAAAATCATCACATTAGAATAAATATGTAAAAGTATATGTATGATGCATATTAAATATACAATAGACATGCAATATATGGAATCAGACATCCAGCCTGACAGCCTCCCACATCATCCTGTCCTCACCACCACCACCACCTTCTATTTCCAACACAAGAAAGGCTCTGCATCCCTCCAACCTTCCTGTCTTATGAGATTTGAAGGAGCTTAGATGTTTCTTTGGCACGTATTCAGTAGAACATTTGTTTGCCTAATGCCCTTCTGCCGTCATGACAAAGCAGTGTTTCTGGCGACTCCACGGCCGACCCTTCCACTGACTGCCGCCACAACACTGGTCGCGCTGCCTCTACATGGTCACGGTGGAAAACATGTGCACCTATGTGAAAATAAATATTACACTGGTTTATGAGTCTGCAGAAATGTGAGAATCAATATTACGCTGGTTTATGAGTGCAGAAATTTTTAAATCAATATTACGCTGGTTTATGAGTATGCAGAAATGTGGAAATCAATATTACGCTGGTTTGAGTCTGCAGAAATTTTTAAATCAATATTACGCTGGTTTATGAGTATGCAGAAATGTGGAAATCAATATTACACTGGTTTATGAGTCTGCAGAAATGTGAAAATCAATATTACGCTGGTTTATGAGTCTGCAGAAATGCTTAAATTAATATTACGCTGGTTTATGAGTCTGCAGAAATGCTTAAATCAATATTACGCTGGTTTATGAGTCTGCAGAAATGCTTAAATTAATATTACGCTGGTTTATGAGTGCAGAAATGCTTAAATCAATATTACGCTGGTTTATGAGTCTGCAGAAATGCTTAAATTAATATTACGCTGGTTTATGAGTCTGCAGAAATGCTTAAATCAATATTACGCTGGTTTATGAGTCTGCAGAAATGCTTAAATTAATATTACGCTGGTTTATGAGTGCAGAAATGTTTTAAATCAATATTACGCTGGTTTATGAGTGCAGAAAAAAGTAACATTAGAAAATGGAATCAGTCCACAGATTAAACAAACTAAACTAAAAATACCAGCTACAAATTTCGTTTCATCAGTCTTTTAACACAACCGAAGCATAAAGCAAGAAAGCAAAGCAACACACCACTAAAGATCACAAGTGGAGAATAAATAAATGGCGTCAATGCGAAAACCTGACAACTTTCTGCACTGTGACTTCTTCAGGCATTGTTCAGGCTCACCAGGTAACCACACACTGCTTATACCATCCCTCAGGCTCACCAGGTAACCACACACTGCTTATACCATCCCTCAGGCTCACCAGGTAACCACACACTGCTTATACCATCCCTCAGGCTCACCAGGTAACCACACACTGCTTATACCACCCCTCAGGCTCACCAGGTAACCACACACTGCTTATACCATCCCTCAGGCTCACCAGGTAACCACACACTGCTTATACCATCCCTCAGGCTCACCAGGTAACCACACATTGCTTATACCATCACGTGAACTCTTACTCTCTCTAACTCAGACAAATACAATCAAACTAATGATAAACACACGTACAGGATAAGAATAAATAAGCTAAAAACAAGTGAAGCAGCACTGTACAAGGCCGCAAAATCTCCTCCCACCAAAGTGTCATTACATTGCCATACCAAGCTCTACAACAGACCTGAGTACAGCACCTGAACAACCATCACTGTGTTGATGCGACTAATTTTGATTCATGTTGATTGATTGATTGATTTAATGCCAAAAAGGGGGAAATGTGCCAGACATCAGAGGTCACATGGCACTACGGCAAAGCATAATTTTTTTGGAGAATTTGGGAGGAATACAGGAACTACCTCGTGTAGGTCTCGCGGCCTCTTGTAGCTTCCTTATTTTCTTATGTTCTTATAAAAAGGGAAGTTTGATTCATGTTGATGCACAATAGTTACCACATGAAACAAGCTGAAACACCCTGTAACATTTAATCAATAATGAAGGGAAATGCATCACTGATTTGACATTTGTTATACCTTCTAGTGACCTTTTCAGCAGGGATGACTGACTGTCCTAAAAACAAGGGACCCAAATGAAGCACAATGACCAGGAAGACAAGGAGGAATTTCAGCTTTTCTATCCACTGATCTAACAATGGCATCTTGGAAACTCAACTCAATATCTTTAATCAAAATATTAAACAATCTGAAATCCCTCCATTTTCAAGCCTTATATATTTTCAAGGCTTAATCCCCATATTAAATAGCCTGAAATCCGTCCATCTTCAAGCCTTATATATTTTCAAGGCTTAATCCCCATATTAAATAGCCTGAAATCCCTCCATCTTCAAGCCTTACATATTTTCAAGGCTTAATCCCCATATTAAATAGCCTGAAATCCCTCCATCTTCAAGCCTCAATCCCAATATTAAATAGCCTGAAATCCCTCCATCTTCAAGCCTTATATATTTTCAAGGCTTAATCCCCATATTAAATAGCCTGAAATCCCCCTAATCTTCAAACCATACAGATTATTAAGACTTTATGATCAATTAAAAAAAACATGCACATGGTAATACAAAATGCAATAACTTGGCTACTGAAGAATAACAAGTCTGCCCCAGTTTCATTTCAGCACGAGTCGGCCTTGCTTTCTTTCATTTCAGCACGAGTCGGCCTTGCTTTCTTTCATTTCAGCACGAGTCGGCCTTGCTTTCTTTCATTTCAGCACGAGTCGGCCTTGCTTTCTTTCATTTCAGCATGAGTCGGCCTTGCTTTCTTTCATTTCAGCACGAGTCGGCCTGGTTTTCTTTCATTTCAGCACGAGTCGGCCTTGCTATCACGCCACAATGAAGCCTGACACTCACGGTCAACTCTCCTGGCTTTGACTCTTCACAGGCTAACAGGAGATTCACAAACCCATCACACCACTGTTCACGACACACCCTACTACTATACTGTGGTTTCCTTCATGTTTCTGACCTCTGTTCTACTTCTATACAGGAACTACCACGTGTAGGTCTCGCGGCCTTTTGTAGCTTCCTTATGTTCTTAGATTTTGGGAGCGAATGGGAGGAAAAGACATTAAGTAAAGCAGCAAGAATTTATGAGATTTTGCCATTTATATATATCTCTTTATACCTGATTTACCTGCATGTATTAAGGCTCTACTGTTTTTGAAATTTAGGGAGCGAATGGGAGGAAAGACATTTTTAAGTAAAGCAGCAAGAATTTATGAGATTTTGCCATTTATATACAGGTTGAAGTTCCCAAACTCGGCATCCCAAGACTCGGCAACACCCAAAACTCGGCTATGGTTCCGGATTTTCCAAAACACGGCAGAACACCCAAAACCCGGCGCGTAGTTGCCGGGTCGGCCGCTAGGTGCCACACTAGGCCGCTTGGTTTCTCCCGCCGATTTGTTTGTTGTTATTGTTCAGTGGTATTGTGACTGTAGAGTTGTGTACACTGTTATTTTGTGTACTTCCACAGGTCTGTTATTGGTATTATGGCTCCCAAACCATTTTTTTCCCCTGAATATATCTACGTTCTAAAAGTCGGAAAATTCCATTACTCGGCTCGGCGCTGGTCCCGAGGTTGCCGAGTTTGGGAACTTCAACCTGTATATCTCTTTATACCTGATTCACCTGCAAGTATTAAGGGTCTAATATACTAATTGAATGAAGGGGCAAGGCAACAGCTGGAAGTCAAAGTTGCTAAAGTTACGCCTTCTATTTTCTGTATTCATTGCATCTCTCTTGTACTTGTTTCCACTCTACACAACATAAAAACTAAACATTAAATTTTATGGATAAGAGTAAAAGTTCTCTTATGATGAATGACAAAGCCGGTTTAGTTCAGGTGGGCTTTCTCGAATCTGCTGCTGGTTTTTTTTTTTTTTTTTTTTTTTTTTTTTTACTTTCTTCAGTTGACATGACTTGTACAAAACGTTCTGGTTGGTCTGGTGTCTGATGTGACCATCTTATCATTACCAAAAAATGAAGAGAGAGAGAGAGAGAGAGAGAGAGAGAGAGAGAGAGAGTGCAAAGACACATAAATGGATGGAGGGATGATTACAGTCCCCTTCCCCCCTACAGTAATAGTGATACACGGGTTGAATGAGGGAGGGAGGAAGGCATGGCTAAGGAGGCGGTGGGGGGAAGAACCACCTTACTATACTAGAAGTGCTACTGAGGTGTTTGGTGTTGAGGTGAAGAGGTGAAGTGAGGTTAATGTTGGGAAGCCCTTAAATAAGTTCTGATGCTGTCCTGCCACACCCTTACAGAGTGGCACGTGTCTTTCCCCTGAGCCCTGCGAATTACCCTGTCACCACGTAAAGACAGAGGTGACGGTAACACGGGCCATCTCGGTAATGTTCAGGAACTACCACGTGTAGGTCTCACTGCCTCTTGTAGCTTCCTTATTGTCTGGTGTTCTGATGTCACGGGTGTTCTGGTATCACATCACTGGTTTCAACATCGTCTAGTCTATTAATATTACACATTCAAACGACAGCAGTACAAGAATAGACGAAAGAACTGTTTATGATATCACTACTCAGGGATCTAAATGCAAGCAAAGGAAATGCTCTTAAATTTAAATGCTGTCTTGGAGGATCCTCAGCCACATAAACGTTGCCTCAGCCTCAGCCTCGACACATAAACGCTGACATTCGATTGGCTGTTAGGATGAGCCGGTGGTCCAATCGCCTGGGCCACGGACAGACAGACAGACAGACAGCCAGGACGGAGGATTGGTAGGTACTAAGGTGGACCGGAATGACTCCACAGCCTCTTCATCCCAATCCTGCTGCCCGTCCCAAACCAGGCAAACACGGCTATAATGGACACAAAAATAAAGTATCTTAGGGTATTAGACAACCAAAAGGGAGTGACGTGTTTACCTAGAGAGTGAGAGAGTGTGAGTGAGTGAGTGAGTGTGAGACTATAGAGTGAGAGAGTGTGAGACTATAGAGTGAGAGTGTGAGTAGCGAGTGAGCGAGTGAGTGTGAGGCTATAGAGTGAGAGAATGTGAGTGAGTGTGAGACTATAGAGTGAGAGTGTGAGTGAGCGAGTGAGTGTGAGGCTATAGAGTGAGTGTGAGTGAGTGTGAGACTATAGAGTGAGAGAGTGTGAGTGAGTGTGAGACTATAGAGTGAGAGAGTGTGAGACTATAGAGTGAGAGTGTGAGTGAGCGAGTGAGTGTGAGGCTATAGAGTGAGAGTGTGAGTGAGTGTGAGACTATAGAGAGGGAGACTGACTAACAAGATACACGAGAGGGTGAAAGGGATGGTTAGGCAGTACAGTATGTCCTATAGCTTCCTAGCCCAGTGGTAATAGCCCAGTGGATGCAATAATGGAGTGATTCTCAAGTGTCATCCACCCTATCCATTTTCTCTATCCTCTATATCCTCTAATGTACTCATGCCATGTTCTTTTATTATGTTTATTTTGCTCTAGTACTTAAGTTAACTCTTGGTCTTGTTGTTGTTGCTTTTTTGCCTGTATGCCTCCGGGTGATATTCAAATTATTATTATTATTATTATTATTTTGCATATATAACTGAGTGGTTTTATCTCGTGACCCATAAGAGATATCCTCATATATATAACATCTGTAAGCACCAGAAATAAATATAGCATTCAATTCAACATCTAAAGCCATATATCACCAATACAAAAAAATTATCTTTCCCCCTCTCACCACTCACAAACAAGTATTTTCAGTGTTATTCCTGGGCCTTACCTCCTCCTCCTCCCCAGTGGCTGTCCCTCCTCCCCTGTGTGGTGCAAGGAACAAAGTGCTGCTACTGATCTAGAGGATCTGTGGCTCGGAGAAGCAGACAACCCCGGGGAGGAGCACGGGAGGCTGGCTGCTCCTCTTGAACACCTGGCAAAGACAACAGAAAAAGACAGTTAAATTTATTAGTCTCTCTTCTCTCGTCTCGTCTCGTCTCGTCTCGTCTCTCTCTCTCCCCCAGCTCTCTCTCTCTCTCTCCCCCAGCTCTCTCTTTCTCCCCCGGCTCTCTCTCTCTTCCCCAGCTCTCTCTCTCCCCCAGCTCTCTCTCTCTCTCACCTCGTCCAGGAAGAGGAGAAAAAGTAGTTCAATCATTACTCTCTTCTTTTCTCCTCTCTCCTTTCCCCCCTCTCTCTCTCAACCCCTCTCTCTCTCCCCCCTCTCTCTCTCTCTCTCCCTCTCTCTCAGTCCCTCACCTCGTCCAGGAAGTGCGCCAGGACCTGGTAGTAGCCGGGACACTTCCAGGTCTCATTGTGGGAGCCGTGGGTGAACTGCATAAGGCGTTTGGCGGGTGAGGCGCAGCAGTGGTACAGCTCCTGCATCATGCGCGGCGGCACCAGCGCATCCGCCTGGCCCGAGAGGAACAGCGTCGGCACCACCACGCGGCACATCTTAAACTTGGACAGGTACTAAGGGGGGAGGCGAAGAAAAATATGAAAATTAAGAAGAAAAAATATATATAAATAGAAGGAAAAAAAGGTAAAAAATGTAAAGAAAATAGACACTGCGGGAGCAAGGTCAAGAAAACCATAACAAGTAAGAAATAAAATAGAAAAATGGAAGAATACGGTAAAGAAAAATATAAAAATAAGAAGAAAGAAAAAATAGAAGAAAAGGTAAAAAATGAGGTGAAGGGACACCGGCACACACACAGCTGGGCAGTATTGAAATAATTTGTATTTAAATACATTTGTGTATTTAGAAATGTATTTATAAATACATTGGTTGTCATGTATTTAAATACTTTTATGAGTACAGTATTTAAATGCTCATAATACAAAAATGTAAATACTTTCTTTTCAGTTCATTTGGCCATAAACCCACCCAACTATCTGGCAACCCCGATGTTACAGTGAACCAGTGTTTCCACTTTCAAGGAAATTTCTTTATTTTAAGGAAATTTCTAAGGAAACCCAAAATCTAAGGAAATCCATTTTTTTCTGACATATTAAAATTCTAAGGAAATCCATTTCTTTCGGACATGTTAAAATTTGTGTGTATTTAAAATGTATTTACAAGTATTTAAATACAATTGATGTATTTAGTATTTAGTATTTAGTATTTAAATACATTTTACAAATGTTTTTAGTATTTAGTATTTAAATACATTCAATGTATTTAGTGCCCAGCTCTGTGTGTGTGTGTGTGTGTGTGTGTGTGTGTGTGTGTGTGTGTGTGTGTGTGTGTGTGTGTGTGTGTGTGTGTGTGTGTGTGTGTGTGTGTGTGTGTATTTACCTAGTTGTAACATACAGGAAAAGAGCTATGCTCGTACTGTCCCGTCTCCAAATCTACTATTATCCAGTTTGCCTTTGAAGTCCTGAATACTTCTATGTGTGTGTGTAGTAATAGAGAGTTGTAGGTAATAGTGGTAGTAGTTAGGTGGTAATAGTAGGTAAGTTGTGGTAATAGAGTAATAGAGGGAGTGTTGCAGACCTTGTTCTTGTGGCACCAGTGAGGGAGGCGGGCCAGGAGCCGCACCCCCGAGAACAGCACCTTGGCCATGTCCGGTATGGAGGTGAAGGTGTTCTCCACCACCACCGCTGCCACACGGCTGCTCACCTCCGCACGGCTCGCACAGTCCACCGCCACGGCTCCACCTGCACCACACACCACCACAGGGAAACTTTATCACCAGTTCTAATTTATAGGGGTTGGTACCACACACCCCACAGGGAAGCTTTATCACCAGTAATAATTTATAGGGGTTGGTACCACACCCCCAACTTGGAAGCTTTATCACCAGTAATAATTTATAGGGATTGGTACCACACCACCACAGGGAAGCTTTATCACCAGTAATAATTTATAGGGGTTGGTACCACACACCCCACTTGGAAGCTTTATCACCAGTAATAATTTATAGGGGTTGGTACCACACACCCCACTTGGAAGCTTTATCACCAGTAATAATTTATAGGGGTTGGTACCACACACCCCACTTGGAAGCTTTATCACCAGTAATAATTTATAGGGGTTGGTACCACACACCCCACAGGGAAGCTTTATCACCAGTAATCATTTATAGGGGTTGGTACCACACACCCCACAGGGAAGCTTTATCACCAGTAATAATTTATAGGGGTTGGTAGCTAGCAGACATTTTTTTCCCCCTTAAGTCAGTTCCTTATGATGTAAAAAAATATATATATAAAATAAAGTGATGAAGATGGTGGCTGCAACACCACATAACTCATCCCCTGCCTTGGACTCATTCCTTCTTGTGTCTGTACATGCATTGCAGTCAGCATGATCCAGAGTGTTGTAATGAAAGGCATGGTGCTGCCTTGGTTACACACTGACACAACGCCACATCAATGGAAAAAGATTATAAGAACAAAATCGAAAATTCGGAATAAATGCCCCCTATACTACCTGCATGTCATTAGAGATATCTAAACAAAACAAGGTCCGGGAACCCTTCTGCATGCATAGACATTTGTTTAGAAATACAAGAAATGTAAAATTATTCAAAAATATAACTGACACAATAAGAAATTCAATACATGAAAACAAATACCGCAAATGGCGGCGTACAAGTCGACTCTTTGAGCCTGAAAAAGTCTCTCCAAAACTAGAGATTGACTTCTACGGCAAGGATAAAATAGGAACCTTTACCACCGAGTGGCAAACAAGTGGATCACCACTACTAACAATACCTGTACACCACTTACAGTAACTCCAGCAGGTTACCACAAATATTTCCAACTAAAACATGTGTTCGGTCAACTTACTTAACACACAGATTAATATATAAATAATAGAATAATAATATAAATTCAGTTTATATCAACACAAAACCATAGGCTGTTTTCAACAGCCTGATACGCATATTGTAAACAACTGACCGGAACGCCACTGTACCGGAGCGGCCAGTCAGGCAACTACAACAACAACAATTGCCTGGCTGCTCGCCCAGCACCAGCGCTGTCCGCCCAACTCATCGTACCTCACACTAACAATACAACCGCTAATTCTGATCTACAAATATATCGTGACCATACACTACGGGGGTAAAGACTTTGTAAGCTTTGGCCTACAAGTAGCCTACCGCATTTTTGGGGCCGACTTATACAGCAAGTATAGGCCTAACCCGTAATCTTGAGCTCATAATCATGAGGTCGACTTGTAGGCCTGATCGACTTATACCCGCCATTTACGGTACATAAATAATAATGAATAATGCATGTAAGAACAACAAAATAAGTCTACTGATGAAAAAAAAACCTGTGTTAAATAATCAAAGAATCAAGAAAATGTAAAAAATCTTCAGTATTAGCAAAAGAATACATAAAATAATTTACATCCTCCAGCTCGCACAACCTCAAGACACTGACCGAGGGATCTGCCGAATATGATGATCTTGTTTTGGTCAATGTCACGGCGCGTCTTGAGGTAGGCGACGGCAGCCTGGGCGTCCAGGTACAGCCCCTCCTCCGACGGCGCCCCCTGACTCAGCCCATACCCCCGGTACTCCAGCAGCAGCAGGTTCACCCCCAGACACCGGTACAGGCCATACACATTACTCAGCCTGCACAGGACAGATGACAATGAGAGACTAAGAACATAAGGAAATAAGGAAGCTACAAGAGGCCGCCAGATTGTACCACTGTACTACCCAGTATGTGATTTAGACCATGGGTTATTAACAGAAAATATATCCTGCTCTCTCTCTCTCTCTCTTTGTAATCGCCCCCAACAATGACTCAAATACTCCTAATCACCCCCAACAATGACTCAAATACTCCTAATCACCCCTAACAATGACTCAAATACTCCTAATCGCCCCCAACAATGACTCAAATACTCCTAATCGCCCCCAACAATGACTCAAATACTCCTAATCGCCCCCAACAATGACTCAAATACTCCTAATCACCCCCAACAATGACTCAAATACTCCTAATCGCCCCCAACAATGACTCAAATACGCCTAATCCCCCCCAAATGACTCAAATATCCTAATCGCCCCCAATGACCACATACTCCTAATCACTCCCAACAATGACTCAAATACTCCTAATCGCCCCCAACAATGACTCAAATACTCCTAATCACCCCCAACAATGACTCAAATACTCCTAATCACCCCAACAATGACTCAAATACTCTTAATCACTCCCAACAATGACTCAAATACTCCTAATCACCCCCAACAATGACTCAAATACTCCTAATCACCCCCAACAATGACTCACAATACTCCTAATCACTCCCAACAATGACTCAAATACTCCTAATGCCCCCAACAATGACTCAAATACTCCTAATCACTCCCAACAATGACTCAAATACTCCTAATCGCCCCCAACAATGACTCAAATACTCCTAATCACTCGCAACAATGACTCAAATACTCCTAATCACTCCCAGCAATGACTCAAATACTCCTAATCACTCCCAACAATGACTCAAATACTCCTAATGGCCCCCAACAATGACTCAAATACTCCTAATCACCCCAACAAGACTCAAATACTCCTAATCACCCCAACAATGACTCAAATACTCCTAATCGCCCCCAACAATGACTCAAATACTCCTAATCACCCCAACAATGACTCAAATACTCCTAATCGCCCCCAACAATGACTCAAATACTCCTAATCGCCCCCAACAATGACTCAAATACTCCTAATACCCCAACAATGACTCAAATACTCCTAATCACCCCAACAATGACTCAAATACTCCTAATCGCCCCCAACAATGACTCAAATACTCCTAATACCCCAACAATGACTCAAATACTCCTAATCGCCCCCAACAATGACTCAAATACTCCTAATCACCCCAACAATGACTCAAATACTCCTAATAACCCCAACAATGACTCAAATACTCCTAATCGCCCCAACAATGACTCAAATACTCCTAATCGCCCCCAACAATGACTCAAATACCCCCTAATCACTCCCAACAATGACTCAAATACTCCTAATCATCCCAACAATGACTCAAATACTCCTAATCACCCCCAACAATGACTCAAATACTCCTAATCACTCCCAACAATGACTCAAATACTCCTAATCACTCCCAACAATGACTCAAATACTCCTAATCACTCCCAACAATGACTCAAATACTCCTAATCACTCCCAACAATGACTCAAATACTCCTAATCATACCCAACAATGACTCAAATACTCCTAATCACCCCCAACAATGACTCAAATACTCCTAATAACCCCCAACACTCAAATATTCCTAATCACTCCCAACAATGACTCAAATACTCCTAATAACCCCCAACAATGACTCAAATACTCCTAATCACTCCCAACAATGACCCAAATACTCCTAATCACCCCCAACAATGACTCAAATACTCCTAATCACCCCCACCAATGACTCAAATACTCCTAATCACCCCCAACAATGACTCAAATACTCCTAATCACTCCCAACAATGACTCAAATACTCCTAATCGCCCCCAACAATGACTCAAATACTCCTAATCACCCCCAACAATGACTCAAATACTCCTAATCATCCCCAACAATGACTCAAATACTCCTAATCACCCCCAACAATGACTCAAATACTCCTAATCACCCCCAACAATGACTCAAATACTCCTAATCACCTATAACAATGACTCAAATTATCCTAATCACTCCCAACAATGACTCAAATACTCCTACCTGTGACCTAGGTTTCCGGCGTTTCCGTGAAAGTAGACGAAGGTGGGAGCCGTGTGTATGGTGGAGGGGTCCTGCTTCACAAACACAGCGTGCAGCTTGGTGCCATCACGGGCGTACAGGAAGAGGTTCTCGGAGGGGAGGCCGAGGGTGGCGGGCGGCTGCACCAGAACCCTCGAGTCCGGCGGGAAGTTTGGCCAGTACACAAGGAGGTCACTGATTTGATACACCACACCTGGGGAGGCAAGGAAGACATGGAGGCTGTGTTTTGAAGAGGATCTGGCAGCATTGGGTATTAAAGAAGTTGAGGCAATGGATAGAGATAGTTGGAAGCGTATCGACGGCCGTCTAACCTCAGATATTTAGGGAATATCTTACCGTTAAACAGAAAGAAGGAGACACCAGGGGAGGGAAAGGTGCATGGAATATGTGAGGAGGTAAGGGGAATAAGGGGAGATAAGAAGGGAGTAGGAATAGGGAGGTAAAGATGTTAGTAAAGGCATATAAAGAACATAGGAAAGACAGGAAGATGTTAATATGGGTGTATGAATGTAGAGGAAAATATTAAGAAAACCAGAAAAGGATAATACAGAAGGTAATGAATGCAAGGGAAGAACAAAATAAGTTATATAATCAATATAGGAGATACAAATAATGACTGAAACACGAGATATAAGACAGGAAATCCAAAAACTCCTCGGACATGAAATAAACTCAACACAATATGATGGATGTGAAATTGTGAACACACTACAGATGACTCACCTGAGAGAGCAAATAGCAGCAGCAGGAGGGCAAGTAAACCTCCGTACAGCCAGAACAAGACAAAGATCCCGACCACCACTGCCGACGACACCACCCAGAACTTCCTCATCACCGCCAGCACCAGACCCGCCACAAACTTGATCACCGCAAAATCTGCCTTCTGCTTGGGAGTCATGTTTTCCTCTCACAGTCGTGGTCGGGGTGGTGGTGGGTGTGGTGGTGGTGATGGTGGTGGTGGCAAACCCTGGGGCGTGGCGGGGGTTGCGGCGGAAGGCACGGCTCTCCGCTCTCCAGGTCCTCGTCTGCCATCCTCTCCAGACGCACCATGGCCTGTGGGGGAGCTGAGAGGAAGGGCCGCTCACTCCTCTATAACGGTTGTTGTCATTCTATCTATTGACACTTGGGGTTCTGCGCGGTGCTCTGTCTGGGGTGGCGGCGCGTTGGTGCTGCCAGACTTCCATCACAGGAACTTGGCAGCACAGTCAAGCCTCGTGAAGATGCGGTCCTGCTGGTGCCGAGGGACAGACGGCTGCCATCCTGAAAACACAGAAATCTATTGGCAAAATACCTCACTCTGATGCCAACGCACTATGTATATACTTCACTTGCATCAATACCCAGGAAAACATCTAAAAAAAAAAAAATGTGTGGGCATTCTCTTGATATTATGTCCTTAGTTAAGTGTTGTATTTGATGCTTTACGAAAATTTTCACCAAATAACAAATAAACACAGACAGACAGACAGTTTGCCCAGACAACCTGCCAATATATGAGTCTTGAACATTATAAAGATAATAACTTTGAAATATCACAACCTACAACCCACACATCACGATAAGAGTAAAATATGGTGAGGTTTTGATGGATGCATCCAAAAATATAGAGCATTCTGACATAATAGGCGGGCACAGCCCCCCCCCCCCAGTTATGTCAGGAGACCAATCCCCCCGCTAGTATACTAACCTATCCTGGGCATTGAATACATAACCTAATCTTGCTGGAGGTGTTTCGCCCCCCCAGACCCCCTTTGTGTTATTTTTTATTTCCGACGGCCGTTGTAGGGGTTATAAATACTACAAATGGTCAGATCTAAAAGTTGAGGACTATTATAACTACGCTACGTGCCTTGTATTGTATTAAATTGCAGTAGAACCGAAATCACTACTAGCAAACTAATCACTAAATAAACACATATTGCTGTCAAAGTAGTAAAGCAGAACCTAAAACAAACGGTATTATTTTACACTAGGACCGAAATTCTCTACACAATTGGGAGTGTGATTTCTGTTTACCTTATTGCATTCTAGGAAACATTCTCTCTATGAGCTTCCGTCACAAATCACTACTTTTGGAGATAATGACATGTTGTTCATAGGGAGGCGAGACAAGTGTTTACGTCCGCCTCACTCTTCTTCCTCTTGTGACCTGCATCGCCTCTGTTCTTCCCTTGCCGCGGACACTTTTTATTGACGATTTGGCTTTAGTTAGGAGGTTAAAACGTGGAGTTAGGTTAGGTTAGGTTAGATTAGTGAGTCTAAAGGTGGGGTTAGGTTAGTTTAATTTTCATATCTCATAAACACTCCTTCCTATTAAAAGTCTTATATTTCCGAAAGTAGTGATTTGCGACGGAAGTTCACAAGAGAAAATGTTTCTTAGAATCTATTAAGGTGAACAGAAACCACACTCCCAATTGTGTAGGGAATTTCGGTCCTAGTAAAAAATTTACTAAACGAACTTACAAACTTGAGGCAAACAATACCCAAATACTAGACGAGATTGAAATACCCATAACCACCTCATCATAAAAAAAAAAAAACCTTACATCACGGCGTATGGCTTCCTTCAGACCCCACCAGACCTCATTCAGACCCCATGGGACCACACAGCCCTTCCACCACCACCACCACCCAAGGGCTTCCAGGGGCCTCACTAACCTGTGGGATAAGCTGAGACGCCCTTTTAAACGTCCTCTTCTCTCTTCTATGTCCTGTATCCTTATCCTCCTTGTCCTTCCTGTTATTGTCTCATCGTTGACACACAGGCAGGGGCAGCCGTGGGTGGCTTCCGTGGGCGTGTGGGCGTGAGGGCGGACAGCAGTAATAAGGGTATGGGCTATGGGTTACCCTGTTAATACCTATGTCACCTGTAGGGTATAGGTAAGCTCACTGGTATAGCTTTGTTAGGATTCCCCGAGTCAGCTGAGCCAAAGGACCACCACCATCACCACCAGACAGACACACAGACAGATGAGCCGCGGTCACATCGGTCCTGTGGTTTTCTTCTTATATATACTGTATGAGATGCTTATGTATCAATTTGTGTATTCTGATGATGGTTGAAATAGATATGTCAATCTGTTGAGTCTATTGTGAGTGTGGTAGATGTACTATTATAGTTGTTTTAGGCTTGTTTGTTCAAAGGAGCCTTGGTCTTGGTGTTGGTTTTAGGGCTGCGAGGATCCTATGATGTTATATAGGCTATGATGCTATAGGTGTGGTAGGTGAGCTGTCTTATTCAGGAAGGCACAGGTGAGGAGGATGACAACGAGTAATAATGCTAAAAAATATATATACATTGGATACGAGTCTACGGAGTTAGTGAAATGTGACACGGCGTTACCGCAGAGTTTTTCTGCCACACTTTCTTTTCTGTACTCTGTAGCGACTTTCCTCACCGACCACACCTGACGAAGGGCTCAGCTCGCGGGAGATGGTGGACATTGGTGGTGAGTACTACACACTCTTGAATGGTTGTACTATATTCTTTATTGGCTTATTGCTAGCTTCTATATCAGAGTAAAGTAGAGAGCTTTATGGATAGGAGTTGCAAGGTGGATTTAGGGAGGTAATGTACTGTACTACTATGGTATACAGACTAAGTGTAGGTTTATGTAGTCATGCAGGGATGAGAGCAGTGTTGTATTACGACTACACGTGTAGGTTTTATGGGTAGTCATGCAAGGTGGATGTAGGGAGGTCATGTGTGTGTATTACAGGAACTACCACGTGTAGGTTTTATGGGTAGGGATGCAAGGTGGATGTAGGGAGGTCATGTGTGTGTATTACAGGAACTACCACGTGTAGGTTTTATGGGTAGGGATGCAAGGTGGATGTAGGGAGGTCATGTGTGTGTATAACAGGACTACCACGTGTAGGCAGTGGCGGAACTGCGGGGGGAGGGCATGTGTCTCGTGCATGTAGATAAGTTGATAATGTGCTGAGAAAAATTAGCTTATAGTGTTGATCTAAAATGTATACTTATTAATGGAGCTATCCACCCCGCCCGTCCAAACGA
>JACEEZ010023749.1:55000-65000 GCA_016584305.1 Chionoecetes opilio | reverse complement strand
TACCACTCGTGTCTCAATTACTACCACTCATGTCTCAATTACTACCACTCATGTCTCAACTATTCATCACTCATGTCTCAATTATTCATCCCTCATGTCTCAATTACTATCCCTCACGTCTCAATTACTATCACTCATGTCTCAATTACTATCACTCATGTCTCAATTACTACCACTCATGTCTCAATTACTATCCCTCATGTCTCAATTACTATCCCTCATGTCTCAATTACTATCACTCATGTTTCAATTATTCATCACTCATGTCTCAATTACTATCCCTCATGTCTCAATTACTATCACTCATGTCTCAATTACTATCACTCATGTCTCAATTACTATCACTCATGTCTCAATTACTATCACTCATGTCTCAATTACTATCCCTCATGTCTCAATTACTATCCCTCATGTCTCAATTACTATCACTCATGTCTCAATTACTATCCCTCATGTCTCAATTACTATCCCTCATGTCTCAATTACTATCCCTCATGTCTCAATTATTCATCACTCATTTCTCAATTACTATCCCTCATGTCTCAATTACTATCACTCATGTCTCAATTACTATCACTCATGTCTCAATTACTATCACTCATGTCTCAATTACTATAACTCATGTCTCAATTACTATCACTCATGTCTCAATTACTATCACTCATGTCTCAATTACTATCCCTCATGTCTCAATTACTATCCCTCATGTCTCAATTACTATCACTCATGTCTCAATTACTATCCCTCATGTCTCAATTACTATCACTCGTCTCAATTATTCATCACTCATGTCTCAATTACTATCACTCATGTCTCAATTACTATCCCTCATGTCTCAATTACTATCACTCATGTCTCAATTATTCATCACTCATGTCTCAATTATTCATCACTCATGTCTCAATTACTATCACTCATGTCTCAATTATTCACCACTCATGTCTCAATTATTCATCACTCATGTCTCAATTATTCACCACTCATGTCTCAATTATTCACCACTCATGTCTCAATTATTCATCACTCATGTCTCAATTATTCACCACTCATGTCTCAATTATTCATCACTCATGTCTCAATTATTCACCACTCATGTCTCAATTATTCATCACTCATGTCTCAATTACTATCACTCATGTCTCAATTATTCATCACTCATGTCTCAATTACTATCACTCATGTCTCAATTACTATCACTCATGTCTCAATTACTATCCCTCATGTCTCAATTACTATCACTCATGTCTCAATTACTATCACTCATGTCTCAATTACTATCCCTCATGTCTCAATTACTATCCCTCATGTCTCAATTATTCACCACTCATGTCTCAATTATTCATCACTCATGTCTCAATTACTATCACTCATGTCTCAATTATTCATCACTCATGTCTCAATTACTATCACTCATGTCGCAATTACTATCACTCATGTCTCAATTACTATCACTCATGTCTCAATTACTATCACTCATGTCTCAATTATTCATCACTCATGTCTCAATTATTCACCACTCATGTCTCAATTATTCATCACTCATGTCTCAATTACTATCACTCATGTCTCAATTACTATCACTCATGTCTCAATTACTATCCCTCATGTCTCAATTACTATCATTCATGTCTCAATTACTATCACTCATGTCTCAATTACTATCACTCATGTCTCAATTACTATCCCTCATGTCTCAATTATTCATCACTCATGTCTCAATTACTATCACTCATGTCTCAATTACTATAACTCATGTCTCAATTACTATCACTCATGTCTCAATTACTATCACTCATGTCTCAATAACTATCACTCATGTCTCAATTACTATCCCTCATGTCTCAATTATTCATCACTCATGTCTCAATTACTATCCCTCATGTCTCAATTACTATAACTCATGTCTCAATTATTCATCGCTCATGTCTCAATTACTATCACTCATGTCTCAATTATTCATCACTCATGTCTCAATTACTATCCCTCATGTCTCAATTACTATAACTCATGTTGCAACTATTCATCACTCATGTCTCAATTACTATCCCTCATGTCTCAATTATTCATCACTCATGTCTCAATTACTATCCCTCATGTCTCAATTATTCATCACTCATGTCTCAATTACTATCACTCATGTCTCAATTATTCATCACTCATGTCTCAATTACTATCCCTCATGTCTCAATTATTCATCACTCATGTCTCAATTACTATCCCTCATGTCTCAATTATTCATCACTCATGTCTCAATTACTATCCCTCATGTCTCAATTATTCATCACTCATGTCTCAATTACTATCACTCATGTCTCAATTACTATCACTCATGTCTCAATTATTATCCCTCATGTCTCAATTATTCATCACTCATGTCTCAATTACTATCACTCATGTCTCAATTACTATCCCTCATGTCTCAATTACTATAACTCATGTCTCAATTATTCATCACTCATGTCTCAATTACTATCACTCATGTCTCAATTACTATCCCTCATGTCTCAATTATTCATCACTCATGTCTCAATTACTATCACTCATGTCTCAATTACTATCACTCATGTCTCAATTACTATCCCTCATGTCTCAATTACTATCACTCATGTCTCAATTACTATCCCTCATGTCTCAATTACTATCACTCATGTCTCAATTACTATCCCTCATGTCTCAATTACTATCACTCATGTCTCAATTATTAATCACTCATGTCTCAATTACTATCCCTCATGTCTCAATTACTATCCCTCATGTCTCAATTATTCATCACTCATGTCTCAATTACTATCACTCATGTCTCAATTACTATCACTCATGTCTCAATTACTATCACTCATGTCTCAATTACTATCACTCATGTCTCAATTACTATCACTCATGTCTCAATTACTATCACTCATGTCTCAATTATTCATCACTCATGTCTCAATTATTCATCACTCATGTCTCAATTATTCATCCCTCATGTCTCAATTATTCATCACTCATGTCTCAATTATTCATCACTCATATCTCAATTATTCATCACTCATGTCTCAATTATTCATCACTCATGTCTCAATTATTCATCACTCATGTCTCAATTATTCATCCCTCATGTCTCAATTATTCATCCCTCATGTCTCAATTATTCATCACTCATGTCTCAATTATTCATCACTCATGTCTCAATTATTCATCACTCATGTCTCAATTATTCATCACTCATGTCTCAATTATTCATCACTCATGTCTCAATTATTCATCACTCATGTCTCAATTATTCATCACTCATGTCTCAATTATTCATCACTCATGTCTCAATTATTCATCACTCATGTCTCAATTATTCATCACTCATGTCTCAATTACTATCACTCATGTCTCAATTATTCATCACTCATGTCTCAATTATTCATCACTCATGTCTCAATTACTATCACTCATGTCTCAATTATTCATCACTCATGTCTTAATTATTAATCACTTATGTGGAGGTGAATAGGTGGGATGCAAGGATAATATATAAAGATACTCTCTCTAGCCACCTTTAAAGATACCTCTAAATACTAGCATTGGTTGGTTGAGTGTTTCTTTCCCATCCACGGTCAGAGTTCGATCCCAAAGCTGGCGGATCAAGACTCATGTACACCTTTCTAATCAACGCACGATTCCATTGAACACGTTTTCTTGATGCGTTCAAATACGAAGCGTGACTTGAAGGTTTAGAAAGCCTAGATCAACTGATAGTAGTCAATCGATCTAGTAGAAAGCAATCAGTGGTGTAACAAAAACATTCTGATCGTGTTTTTGGAAATTGAGAACATGACTTTTCTATTGACACTGTGCACTGCGAACACCTTTGAGATAATGAATAAAAACTGAGACAGCGTGATGCGTGTTCCTGCAGGATTTATGGCTGCGAAATCTTGATGTTACTACCCGGGGACTGAAATGAAATGTTATATAGAGAAATTATAAAGAACTTGCAAGAATTCGAGTTTGATGAATTGTGTTGATCCTACATAAGTCTTTCATGATGACTATAGGATGAATAATTAATAAGACCGACTTCCTTATTATATTATGTGGCGGAGCTCAGAAACCAAAACAAGCTCAAAAATTGTTCTGCTAAAAGAGCTGATCGAAGCCACTATATATTTTTTTACTGGGATATGAGAGCTTGTACTATATATATTTTTTCATTTAACTATCAGGAAATTATGGTGACGTATAGGAAAACTCTTATGGTATATTAGAAAGCACCTCTCTCTCTCTTCTCTCTCTCTCTCTCTCTCTCTCTCTCTCTCTCTCTCTCTCTCCTCTCTCCTCTCTCTCTCTCTCTCTCTCTCTCTCTCTCTCTCTCTCTCTCTCTCTAATAACTAAACCTGAGCCTTCCCATCACCTTTCCACCACGTAACTCCTCTCATCTTTCTCCAATCTAATTCTCTCTCTCTCTCTCTCCTCTCTCTCCTCTCCTCTCTCTCTCTCTCTCTCTCTCTCTCTCTCTCTCTCCTCTCTCTCTCTCTCTCTCTCTCTTATTTAATCTCCTTTTCGTTCTCTCTCTCTCTCTCCTCTCTCTCTCCTCCTTCTCCTCTCTCTCTCTCTCTCTCTCTCTCTCTCTCTCCTCCTCTCTCTCTCTCTCCTCTCTCTCTCTCTCTCTCTCTCTCTCTCTTTTTTTTTACCTGAGTCTACCCGCCACCTTTTCACCACTTCACTTTTTTTTTCTTCACCACGTAACCTCTCTCATCTTTCTCCAATTTGATCTTTTCATTCCCTTACAGATGGGGTTGGTAGGTGTGCTGGTGGTGGGGTTGTTGGTGGCCGGGGTGGGGCACGTGGTGTGGCGGGGCATGCAGGAACCCCCGCCCCCCTACATCGACCCCAACCCGTGGTGGAGCCCCGGAGAACCTCGCACCGATGACACCACCGTCAGGCCCTTCAAGATTGATGTTCCCAAGGGCGTGAGTTACTGATTACGTAGTGTTATCTGTTCCTCCTCCTTCTCCTCCACATCATATCTATATTCTTCCTCTTCCTCCTCCTCCTCCTCCTCCTCCTCCACCTCATATCTATCTTCTTCCTCCTCTTCCTCCACATCCTCCTCCTCCTCCTCCACCTCATATAATATATTGTGGTGAGTCACACCACACCTGGTTAATTACCCGTCAGGTCACGCCTCTCTTAATGTCTTCTCCTCGTTCTCGCCTCCCACTTTCCATAGCGACATCACCTATGATCTCGCCGACTGCCCATTAAGGGATTAGGCGTCAGGTGTCAGGTCTTGAGTATCGGGGCCCCTTTATAAAGAGCCTCGTGCAGAGGCAGAGTTAGTTAGAGCTCAACCACTGTACCACCTGACGGGTAATTAACCAGGTGTGGTGTGACTCACCACAATATTCTCTTCTTCCTCCTCCTCCTCGTAGTTATCGTAGCTAGTGTAAAGTGACTTTTGGTATGTCACTTTTAGGGTGAGCAGAAACAGGTAACTCTGCTTTGATAGTCGTTTATTAACTCTGGGTTTAAAAGGTAACACAGGTAAGGTGACTCGCGGACTGGTTTGTGAGTTGCTGGTACGAAGGTCTGTGTTCAAGTGACTCTCCTCTACAGAAACCTCTTTATAAAGAGTCACGATACTCAAGACCTGACGCCTAATGACCTGACGACCTGAACACCTGACGACCTGAACATTTGGCGAGGCTGAGGTCGAGTTTAAAGGATTAGCGTATTGCCTAAGGATTGGATTAGCCAGGTGTTCCAGGACCCAACATCAAGTATACAGAACACAGAACACGGTTGAACACATAGTTGAACACCAATAATAATACTATTACTACACTAGTCTTCCTCCTCCTCTTCCTTCTCCTCCTCCTCCTCCTCCTCCTCCTCCTCCTCCTCCTCCTCCTCATATTTCCTCTTCTTCCTCCTCCTCCTCGTAGTTATCGTAGTCTTCCTCCTCTTCCTTCTCCTCCTCCTCCTCCTCATCATATCTATCCTCTTCCTCCTCCTCCTCCTCGTAGTTATCGTTTTCTTCCTCCTCCTCTTCCTTCTCCTCCTCCTCCTCATCATCATATCTATCCTCTTCCTCCTCCTCCTCCTCGTAGTTATCGTTTTCTTCCTCCTCCTCTTCCTTCTCCTCCTCCTCCTCCTCCTCCTCATATCTATCCTCTTCCTCCTCCTCCTCCTCGTAGTTATCGTAGTCTTCCTCCTCCTCTTCCTTCTCCTCCTCCTCCTCCTCATCTTATATCCTCTTCTTCCTCCTCCTCCTTGTAGTTATCATAGTCTTCCTCCTCCTCCTCCTTCTCCTCCTCCCCCACCTTCTCCAGCTCCTCTTTCTCCTCCTCCTCATATCTATCCTCTTCTTCCTCGTAGCTATCGTAGTCTACCTCTTCCTCCTTCTCCTCCTCCTCCTCCTCCTTAAACAAAACTTAACAAATAACAAGCGAAAAATGACAACCGATATAATACTCTTCGTCTTCTCTTGACAACAACAGAAGCAGCATCATGGTTACAAGTAGCAAGGTTAAAGTTATCTCTCACTTACAGATTACTCTCTCTCTCTATCTCACACACTCTCTCTCTCTCTCTCTCTCTTTTCTCTCTCTCTCTCCTCTCTCTCTCTCTCTCTCTCTCTCTCTCTCTCTCTCTCTCTCTCTCTCTCTCTCTCTCTCTCTCTCTCTCTCTCTCTCTCTCTCTCTCTCTCTCTCTCTCTCTCTCTCTGTAAGATTTAATGTAAACAGTCTCCCCACTTTTGTGAGTTTTTGGAAGTTGAAATCCACTTATAAATTCTATAGACGCCATGACTGTACATATGTGTGTGTGTGTGTGTGTGTGTGTGTGACTGTGTGTGATGCGTGTGTGTGCTGCGTCACCATTACTTGAACGTCCTGTGTTAACTTAAGCTTTTTTCTTCTCTCTCTCTCTCTCTCTCTCTCTCTCTCTCTCTCTCTCTCTCTCTCTCTCTCTCTCTCTCTCTCCTCTCTCTCTCTCTCTCTCTCTCTCTCTCTCTCTCTCTCTCTCTCTCTCTCTCTCTCTCTCTCTCTCTCTCTCTCTCTCTCTCTCTTCTTCTTCTTCTTCCTCTTGAATGCTTAGCTGTGCATGAATTCCCAGAAAGCCACCACCATCACTACTTCCACTACTACAACTATTACCAACATCACTCTATCTCACCACTACCATTATTACTACTACTATAAGCCTACTATCACTACCAGCGGTTCTAATTCCTCTGAGTCATGACTGTATCTTAGTAGTGTATGAAGTAGTTGTTTGCTTATCTGATTCGTACCGTAGTGATAAGAATAATTATTGGTCTGTCAACACTTACACTTCTTCAAACGAGGAAACTTTATCCTGTAACCATACCGAAGATCAGATGCATTGAAAGAAATCAGATTATTTTGCTATCTACAATAACACTCTATACGAGGATTTATGCAGTTCGTATAGTCGATAGATAAAGAATATTTCCAACTTTTGACATAGTAATGAAAATATAACCAAAACTCGGCTTTATAAGAAACAATATAGGTTAATTTTCATCTTAATTAAACTACTACTACTACTACTACTACTACTACTACTACTACTACTACTACTACTACTACTACTACTACCTACTACTACCGTAGATAACAGTGAAGTCGCCAGGCGCCAAATATAACGAATTATAGCATCACTACTGATTTTTATGTGCCACTGAAGATAATACACAGTAGTTTATATCATGATTGTATAATCTACCCTGTTTCAGCGTTGTTTTATGCTTTGTATCTGCAAGTATAACTGTTGCGCATTTTGCTTCTCACGTTTTTCTTCGCGCGATGACAGACAGTAAACAGTAGCTTTTCGGGCGACAGGACACAGACTTGCCAGATCTTTCAAACTTGAATAAAATTTATTTTCACGTTGGCAGAGGAATTTTTATATATCCAAGCATCTTCCGCAGCTAATATATATAGAGACTTGTTTTACTTTACCTCAAATTTCCCTGAATTCCCCAGAGTGGCGACTCAACTGTTGGGTTAAAATACTAGCTGGCGACTTTACTGTAGTAGGTATAGTGAGGTCGCCACTCGGTTTTATTTTTGTCATTTGTTCATTTATAGCCCTAATATGACACAGATGAAGACACAAAATGACACAGACTTTCCAGATAGCCCCTTCTAACTTTCCTGAAATCATGGATGTAGAAATGTAAAGGCGTTTTCTGCGGGGGATTTTTGGTTGCAAACGGTCACAACAACAACAACAAATGTTTGCGGGTCGGGCAAATCATCTTCCCTGGATGGTTGAACAGGGATCGAAATTTGAGCAACCGAAAATTTTTCGGTTGCAATCAGGATCCCCGCAGAAAACGCCTTAAAAGTATTAACGCCACCACACGTCTGTAAATAACAAAGAAACGTAGAACTGGCGACTTCACTGTTATCTACGGTACTACTACTACTACTCAGAGCTGGGCACTAAATACACAGAATGTATTTAAATACTAAATACTAAATACATGGGAAAAATGTATCTAAATACCAAATACTAAATACATTTTACGAATGTATTTAAATACTAAATACTAAATACATCAATTGTATTGAAATACATTTATAAATGCATTTTAAATACACACACATTTTAACACTGTATTCAGTAATTTATGATTAACAATATAAAATGTTTGATAAATGATAAAGGATACTTTCCTATTGTATATTTAATTAATTGATTAATTAATTTGAGTAATTGAGATTATTAATTGAGATTATTGAGTAATTAACTGATAAGAAAGTCTTTACATTTTTATATAATGAGTATTTAAATACAATATATTTAAATGCTCATTAAAGTATTTAAATACGTGAAAACCAATGTATTTATAAATACAGTTCTAAATACACAAATGTATTTAAATACGTATTTAAATACAAATGTATTTAAATATTGCCCAGCTCTGCTACTACTACTACTTCTCCTACTACTACTACTATTACTACTACCACTGCTACTACTTCTTCAGGACCTGGATGACCTGAAGGCTCGTCTGGCCCTGCCCCTGCGCCTCACGCCCGCCCTTGAGAACGCCAACTTCACCTACGGGTTCACCGCTGCCACCCTGGACAAGGTGGTCAGGCACTGGCGCACCAAATACGACTGGAAGAAGAGGGAGGCGCGTCTGAACACCTTCCCTCACTTCAAGTACGTGCAAGTGGACAAGTTTACAAGTTTATTTAGAAAGAGGGGAAGTTTACAATGAAGGGGGGGGAGAAGGGGTACGTACATAGAAGGAAAAATAGCAATACAGAAAAAAGTCTAAAGTACGTGCAGGAAGTTTACTATACATTCGTGATTTAGAGGAGTTTACTATAAAGAAGTTTAGGAGTTTACTATACATTCGTGATTTAGAGGAGAGTTTACTATAGAAGAAGTTTAGGAGTTTACTATACATTCGTGATTTAGAGGAGTTTACTATAGAAGAAGTTTAGGAGTTTACTATACATTCGTGATTTAGAGGAGAGTTTACTATAGAAGAAGTTTAGGAGTTTACTATACATTCGTGATTTAAAGGAGAGTTTACTATAGAAGAAGTTTAGGAGTTTAATATACATTCGTGATTTAGAAGAGAGTTTACTATAGAAGAAGTTTAGGAGTTTAATATACATTCGTGATTTAAAGGAGAGTTTACTATAGAAGAAGTTTAGAAGTTTACTATACATTCGTGATTTAAAGGAGAGTTTACTATAGAAGAAGTTTAGAAGTTTACTATACATTCGTGATTTAAAGGAGAGTTTACTATAGAAGAAGTTTAGAAGTTTACTATACATTCCTGATTTAGAGGAGAGTTTACTATAGAAGAAGTTTAGAAGTTTACTATACATTCGTGATTTAAAGGAGAGTTTACTATAGAAGAAGTTTAGAAGTTTACTATACATTCGTGATTTAAAGGAGAGTTTACTATAGAAGAAGTTTAGAAGTTTACTATACATTCGTGATTTAAAGGAGAGTTTACTATAGAAGAAGTTTA
>JACEEZ010023749.1:25000-50000 GCA_016584305.1 Chionoecetes opilio | reverse complement strand
ACAGTGCGTGTGGACGGTGTGGTTATATCGTGCTTTCTTTAATTACCCTCTGACAATGGAAAATCGAATGAAGTATTTGCAAAACATCAACTTATCCCAGCTGACATTAAATGAAAAGACTGAAATCAAGCGGTACCGACTTTATTTTCAAGTAATACTGTAATTCTACTATCGCCACCTCAGCCATTCCCTCTATACTACCACCACTACCACCCCCACCATCCCTTCTACCACCATCACTACTACCATGCCCTGAATGAAATCCGTGAATATCAACTACAACTCATACTGTGACACCTGAGATAGGTAAAATTTGTATATCCTACTGTTGTGTGAAGTTTGCAGTCCCTCCATTGTATTTTATCACGAACCGCTACTGACTAGTATACTACTACTACGTATACTTCTACGACTACTACTACTACTTCTTCTTCTACTACTTCACGCAACTATATCATTTCCATAATTCGTCAATCGTCTTTCAAACACGTAACTTATTTCTACATTCGTTTACTTCTGGAATACCTCGGCTGAAAAACATATTTTTTTTTTAGAAAACAACAACATTGCTATTCCCTACCAGAAGCTGATAGACTATGATTTACCCCCTTTTTTCTACCTGCATACGTATATATATAGTCTATTCATCCATCTTATTAATGTAGCGTGGAACCTTACATCTCTAGTCTTTCGTATCAACACACACACACACACACACACACACACTTTGCTTATGTCAGACCCAAAGTATGACGTCACTAATCCTTCACCTAACACGTCTGTACTAATTTTCCGCCGCATGAACAACAACCCGCGTGTGCTGTGAAAGGAGAGTCGCGCCCAGGTATAGCATATTCACCTCCGCCTCACCGGGTAACTTATCCCCACACACCTCAGCTACACATCGATTCACACTGTTCCCGACTGTTCTTACTATTGCGGGAAAGAAAAATGAGATGGAAAGAAAATTTGGTGGGTTTATAATGTAGCTGTACTTTCTTATGCATTTTCGTTTTTGTTATTTTAGATATTTTTAGGTGGTTGTCAACTTGTCACCCATCACAGGCTCAAGGGCTTATGTGACGGAGATGAGCACCGAGGCCACGCGCAGCTTTGCATATGCCCACAATATATACTACAAAAAACATGATTATGAAACTGAGATATCGCTAATCTCTCTCTCTCGCTCGCGTTACGTTATCTTTCACGCACCAATATAAAGTAAATATAAACCCCCAATATAAACTTCATGCCCCCAATATAAACTTCATGCCCCCAATATAAACTTCATGCCCCCAATATAAACTACAAAAACATTATTATGAAACTGAGATATCACTAAACTCTCTTTCTCTCACGTGAGAAATAAAAGTCGTTTCGACAGCGTAAATTAAGCACTTTTCAAAGTAAAATTATGTTGATCCAGTCTTGTATATATATTTTTTTTTCTTCTATTATATTTCTTGTAATCATGGGTGTGTATGTGAAATTAACACGTAGGCCTACAGTATTTGTATAAGTCTTCCATCTCTACCTATGCATAGCTTTAAGCAGTAATATTAAAAACATTGGCAAGTTACAAAACCAAAACATATTTGCCTGTCTCTGTTTCATCCTTTATCTGTGAATACCAGTCTATGCATTAATAGTTCTTTGCCAAACATAGGCCTCAAAATGCCCACAAAAGTGCTTAATTTACGCTCTTCGAATTAAGTTAATATTAAATTTCTTACGCACGTGAGAAATAAGAGTGCTCTGGTCGTTTCTCTCTTACGTTATGTTTCACGTCACATTAATATATATCTCTGTGGCGGCAGCGTGTTGGGTGTGCACGTCAACATGCTAATGGCCCACGGCGCGGGCAGGACGTTGAAGGCCCTGCTCGGCGCCTGGCTGCCTGCGGGGGTGCTGGTGGACGCGGCGGACCAGGGCAAGCTGTACCCGCTGGGGGAGAAGATGGGCATGCTGCTACAGGAGTCTGGCTACATGCACATACAAGCCACCAAACCGGATACTATAGGTGAGATGCGAGTTTTAATGCTACTACTACTACTACTGTTACCTCCCTCTCCTCCTCCTTTCTACCATCATCAACATTTCCGCCTTCTTTTCCTCGTTTAGATAATAACAATTACAATGATAAGATTTTTGCAACTCTCATTTAGCCTACTCCCACTTGTATTTCCATGAACGTTCCATGTATATTGTTAATGATAATCAACCTAATCTAACCTAAGTAATAATAATGATACTAATACTAATCACACACCGTGCACACAGGCGCGGCGCTCAACCAACAGCCCGTGAGTCTCGCCGTGTACATCCTGGAGAAGTTCAGCACGTGGACCGACAAGCACAACTCTCGCCTGCCTGACGGGGGTCTGCTGCAGCCTGACTTCCCCATCCCCCTCGACGAAATGCTAGACAACATATGCGTCTACTGGTGGGTGCCCTGGCCTAATACCTACCTATCTACCTACTTTACCCTACCTACCTTACCCTACTTACCTACCTACTCTACCTTACCCTACCTACCTACCTACCTACCTACCTACTCTACCGTACCCTACTTACCTTACCCTACCTACCTTACACTACTTTTCTAATACCTAAAGCAACCTCTCTTTGACTTCCTACCCAGTTCCTACCCAGCTCCTACCCAGTTTCTACCCTGGCTGCCTACCTGAGCGGCCAAGCGTCATTTATAGTCGCCGCACGTTAAGTTGGCGAAAATGGGGCCCCTTCACTCCCCTCTTCCGAACGCACAGGATTGGCTGAGGTGTTGGGTGAGAATGCCTTACTCCAAGTTCCGCCCTAATGCCCCAACACCCAACACCTCGTGCGTTCAGAAGGGGGGAGTGAGGGGCTCCCATTTTCGCCAATTTAACGTGCGGCGAGTATAGGTAGCTCAGGTAGCTGTTCCCTGCCTATCCTGTAATATGAAGGTAACATAACAACTCATATAACATCTCATTAGGTTCATAATTTTGATATGGTTTGATATTTATGCTTTTTTTTCATGATGTCTGATAGGTCGTAGTTTTCTAATATCAGTTTCAAAATCATAATATAATCAAATCAACGTGTTTTTTTTATTATTCAAGTTCACCCTGTTTGAAATAAAGAAAAGTTCTGCATTTGTACATATCCTAAAGAAAGAGTAGGCCTTAACTTTCTTCCTATATAAACACATCTACGTGAAAGTAGGTAAAGATAATGAATATACTGACTGCCCAAGGATACTCTAAGGCTACCTATAGGGAGGGAGAGAAGCGTAACTATTTTTCTCATTTTCTCCGATTGCACTCTCAAATCCTTCTTGTATTATCCTTGGGACTGCCTAATGTGTAACTCATGTATTCTATTACGTATGTCTATCTATCCATGTCTATCCATGTCTATCTATCGTCTATCTATGTTTATCTATCTATGTCTATCTATCTCGTTCGCAGGTTCACAAACTCCATCACCACCAGCATGCGATTCTACGCAGAGAATTTCCCCACTTTCTTTACCCGCACCCTTAACAAGTGAGTACAGAACTACAATAAATGCTGAGGAAACTGAAATGCACGGGATATTCAATATAAATGTGCTCATGGTCAGAGCTGGGCAGTATTCAAATACATTTGTATTTAAATACGTATTTAAATACATTTGTGTATTTAGAAATGTATTTATAAATACATTGGTTGTCATGTATTTAAATACATTGTAATTAAATACTCATAATATAAAAACGCAAATACTTTTTTATCAGTTAATTTGGCCATAAACCCGCCCACCTATCTGGCAACCCCGATGTTACAGTGAACCAGTGTTTCCACTTGCAAGGAAATGTCCTGATTTGAAGGAAATTTCTAAGGAAACCCAAAATCTAATGAAATCCTAAGGAAATCCTTTTTTTCGGACATGTTAAAATTTGTGTGTATTTAAAATTTATTTACAAATGTATTTAAATACAATTGATGTATTACTATTTAGTATTTAAATACATTCGTAAATTGTATTTAGTATTTGGTATTTAAATACTTTTCTCCCATGTATATTTAGTATTTAAATACTTTTCTCCCATGTATAATTAGTATTTAGTATTTAAATACATTCAATGTATTTAGTGCCCAGCTCTGCTCATGGTACGGACATAATTGATAATCTCTCTCTCTCTCTCTCTCAGCATCCCGTGTCGCGTGCCCGCCGGTCTCGCTGCCTTCCCTCAGGAGTTGGCCTTAGACCCCAAGAACTTCTTGGCTCACAAGTACTACGACATTGTTACCTACAGGTGAGGCGGGAAGGGCGGGGCTACATGCTTGTCAGGACTACATGTTTGCACAGGCGCCGGAGGGGGGGGGGGATGGGGGCAAGGATTCATATATCTCAAACGTATAAAAGCCTGCTATCAATCATTCCAATCGTTACAACAGACCCAGAGCAGGATAGAGGGAACATTTACTGAGCTCTTCTCCGGAACGACACTCAGGGGTAACAAAAAATAAGAATAAATAAACATTGTGTGTTCACATGTTGGTGTGTTTCGTGACCACACACCAACACTTGGCGTCCCTCCAGCCTTGCCATTTGCTAAGTTGCCACGCCTTTGAAGAGTGTACTTATTTACTTATTCCCCTGCAGCGTGTACAGCTTGTGGTAAATTTAATAAAGCAAATTGTTCGTAAATGATACTGTAGATAAGAGTAATGAGTAAGAGTTATATGAAATAGTCTCACCTGTTAAACTGTTTGCAGTGACCAACCAGCCGGCGGCCACTTCGCTGCCATGGAGCGGCCGCGACTGCTGGCCTCCGACATCCACAACTTCGTGAAGGCGGTGCGGCAGCGGCGCCCCTGAGGCCCGACCCCCGGTGGCCCCCCGCCTCCCTCGGGACCAAGCTCAACTGTGTCAGTAAAGAGGAGTGTTTTTAGCGTTAAGGAAAATTAAAAAGGAAAACTATAGTAAATTTGTCGTTGTGAACCTGTGAATAAGTCTAGGGAGTATAGCTATAGTTTTACACACATCACGCAGCCACCCTCTCCCACGCTGAGGAGACAACCGCCAACCTAGGATTCAACTCTACATTTGCACATTTAGTCAGGAAGAGACCGTCATGGATATAGGTCATCATCACAGTCGCTGTACGAACTCAAATTCCTACAAATGAGTACTGCAATAGAGGCCAATTTTAACTTATATTGTATTACTGATCGCGTCCCAGACCTGTGAGTGGCGATGTGCGTCACCTCTGAGGTAAAGGCACAATACACGGGTGCTGCCTGATACCTGCCGCCTGTAGGAGTCCAATACCTGCACGGCCTCTACCCATACTGTCATCAGCGTGTGCCAAGTGGTTAAGTAATACACTTCAGTAGCGCCACAACCACCTGTCATATAGAACGGTATCTGAAGAAATGACAAGTCTACAATACTAAACTGATACAACTTACACAGGTCAAAATTTGTAAACCATGAAACTGAGTTTATCGGTATGGAAACAAAACTATATCAAGTGTTCACCTCCCTTACAGTAAATAACATAATGATAAATAGTACAGCTTAGTACATTACCCCGTACATTAGAAATATTCCCTTTCCAGTGAATATCACATAACCTCAAGCACACACTGGGTAAGACAGAGCATAACTTAGGTCAACAAGTTTATTGAGGTCAGTGCTGAGAAGAGAACCCTGGAGCACACCAGAAGCAGCTCAATAAATACATTTTAACTTGCAGGAGCATCAATTATTCTTTCTCTAGTGTGTTTTGGGCTAGTGCGTCGACTCCTGCTACTTTGGTTCGCCTGCTGCTTTCTCTACTACAGGATAGGTAAGCAGGCACCCCCATCAGCAGCCATGCATACAACTTAAGAGGTCAGCTATGTACATGAGGTTTTGAAGTACACACATACATATGTACACGCAGTAAAGGCAACATACAATGGTTTAGGTCAGGTGGTGTGTGTCTGCCTGCCTCGCTGAAGCCCAGACAATACCCAGCTATGCTACAGAACCCAAGGCACACCCACCACACACCCTTCAGGAGGAGGGATCATACTGTTCCCAGTGGTTCCTTCTTCAGTACCAGCTCCTGTTTTCAATGGTTTCTGCTCCAGTACCCAGAGCTGGGCACTAAATACATTGAATGTATTTACATACTAAATACATGGGAGAAATGTATCTAAATACCAAATACTAAATACATTTTACGAATGTATTTAAATACTAAATACATCAATTGTATTTGAATAAATTTGTGAATAAATTTTAAATACACAAATTTTAACATGTATTCAGTAATTCATGATTAACAATATAAAATGCTTGATAAATGATAAAGGATACTTTCCTATTGTATATTTAATTAATCGAGTAATTAATTTGAGTAAATGAGATTAATAATTGAGATTATTGAGTAATTAACTGATAAAAAAGTCTTTACATTTTCATATTATGAGTATTTAAATACTCATTAAAGTATTTAAATACTGTATTTAAATACGGGAAAACCAATGTATTTATAAATTCAGTTCTAAATACACAAATGTATTTGCATACGTATTTAAATACTGCCCAGCTCTGCCAGTACCAATGTTTCCAATGTTCACAGCGAAGCCTCCCTCCCACCAGGGTGTGTGAGGGGTTGATGGGGTGGCACGCTGGATAACAAAGCTGCAACACCCCATCTTTGTACCCAGGCTCATCCTCTCAAGTGTACTGTTAGGCAAGACACCCAACAGCCTACAACTGGTGTTCAGATGTGCATCCTCTACTGAGAGTCTAAATAAATATAAAACAAAATCTGCACAAGATCCTCTATCGGACAAGGAAATGAACTGGCTCATTATGATTATATGACTCTCTCTTATCATTATCACAACATTAAATTAAAAAAGCTTTGTGGTTTTCTTGCACACACACAATCAACTTTGGTCATTCACACACACACACACACACACTCAGACGTAAATCTGTGCAAGGCATCAGATAATTCACCTACCATGAGGCCACAAGTGTTCTGCTGTTTCCTGAGCCAGCAATGAGCAGCAAGCCTTCCCATGCAACACCATCACACACCACCACCCATGGAATGATAAACACATCCACCATCACCACCAACAGGAGAGCAAGGGACTACACCACCCATGGGGGAATGACAAGGATACAGGTGCTGCTATGTTGTATCTCCATCACCAGCAACACGTCACAGCAATAACAGCAGGAAGCAATGGGTGAACAGCTTAGTGCACCCTGTCACACTGAAGTCCAGGAAGGGGTGTGAGTAGGGATAGGAACACATGCTTCCCTTAGTATAGCATCCTTGGGTGTGAGGAACGTCCTGGTCTGGTGGAGGGGAGAGATTAGTGTGCACTGTGAGTTATGATGACGATTTCAAAGGACCCACGTAGGACATTTGGAGAACCCGGTGATTGTGCCTTCCTCTTACACTCTTTATCATCTTCCTCCTCCTCCACTTCCACCTCTTCAATCTCCTCTTCCACCCTCACCACATCCTCCTCCTCCTTCTTTTCCTCTTCCTCCTTCTCCTCCTCTTCCTGCGCAATGGTGGTTTTCCTGTAGAGTATCACAATGCCTCTCCTCACCCTCTTCTTCGTCCTTTGTCTGGTCTCTTCACACTGTTCCCCCCCTTGGCCCATGGAAGGCAGCTGCTCCTAGTCAAACTTTTCTCGTAGACGGTTCTTTAGAATAATTGGGACGAGGGACAAGAGGGCTGCTACCGCTAATAAAACCTGTGGAACGGGAGAGAGAGATGTACGTAGATGTACTAAAGATGATGTGTGAAAGATGATGTACTAAAGATGATAGATGTAAATGTTCGTAGATGTACTAATCACGCCTTACCTTGTACATGTTCATCTTAAGAATACTTTATATATAATAAGGACTCTTAACCATCTCCATCATTTACCTCACTCATACTAAAAGAATAAACTATGGATATCAACTAGTTAAGTGGTGGGAGGGATACAAATGGATGGCTGGATAAATGGACAGTCAGACATGGGTGGTGTTTTGGTGACTTACAATGATAAATGGACAGTCATACATGGGGGGTGTTTGCCTGCTTGGTGACTTACAATGGATGTGAAGGAGAAGGCGTCACTGGAGGAGGTCAGCTGGTAGAGGGTGGTGCCTGCCTGTACCGCTAGTATGCTGGGAGGAGCAACACCTATAACAGAGACACATAAAACAATTACTCAACACATCCTTATAAGTACATTTAACCTGCAAAACACACATATGATAGGCACCCACACCCATATAAGAACATAAGAAAATAAGGAAGCTACAAGAGGCCGTGAGACTTATAGAGAAGACATCAATACATAAGAACATAAGAAAAAAAGGAAGCTACAAGAGGCCGTGAGACTTATAGAGAAGACATCAATACATAAGAACATAAAAACATAATAAAATAAGGAAGCTACAAGAGGCCGTGAGACTTATAGAGAAGACATCAATACATAGGAACATAAGAAAATAAGGAAGCTACAAGAGGCCGTGAGACTTATACAGAAAACATCAATACATAGGAACATAAGAAAATAAGGAAGCTACAAGAGGCCGTGAGACTTATACAGAAGACATCAATACATAGGAACATAAGAAAATAAGGAAGCTACAAGAGGCCGTGAGACTTATAGAGAAGACATCAATACATAGGAACATAAGAAAATAAGGAAGCTACAAGAGGCCGTGAGACTTATAGAGAAGACATCAATACACACATGGCCCCACAGCATCACGTACCGATGAATGTGCCGAGCCAGAAGGGCCACAGCGACACATTGATGATGGGACTTGTGATGTTGATGAACCAGTTGGGGAGGAATGGTGTGATGCGCAGGAAGATGATGTAGAAGAGCAGGTTGTCTCTCTGCTTGTCCACCTGTAAGCAACATACAAACACTATTCACTTCTTGAGTTAAACGAAATTTCCATTGTAATTTGAGTACCATTAGACGATTTTTAGTGAATATAAGCAATGTTTTATAGATATGACCTGTTTAGTATCCTTGTCAACTAACAAATTTGGTATATTCAGTTGCTTTTCGTCATTTTATGGCTAACAACAGACAGTTTTTTATGGTAAAGGAAAGATCTGGGTGTGAAGGGGTTAAAGAACAGCTGATTGAAATATACGATAAATAGATAAATTCATACTTCGATTTATATGATGGTAATGTGCTAAGATATGTAGATTAGCAGGTCATTCCTCTCTCTGTCCACCTGTTCCACACACACACACACACACACATCCATGCACACACACACACAAACACATCCATGCACACACACACACACACATCCATGCACACACACACACATCCATGCACACACCACCACTCCATGCACACCACACACACACCACAACACCATGCACACACACACACACACACACACAACACATCCATGCACACACACACATCCACACACACACACACACCATCCATGCACACACACACACACACACATCCATGCACACACACACACATCCATGCACACACCACACACACACAAAACATCCATGCACACACACACAACATCCATGCACACACACACATCACACACATCCTACACACACACCATCCATGACACACACACACATCCATGCACACACACCCCACACACACACACCCATCCATGCACACACACACACATCATCAACAACCATCCATGCACACACACACAACATCCATGCACACACACCCATCCATGCACACACACACACCCATCCATGCACACACACATCACAACTCCATGCACACACACCCATCCATGCACACACACACACAACATCCATGCACACACACCATCATCCACACAAGCACACACCCATCCATGCACACACAACATACATCCATGCACACACACCCATCCATGCACACAACACACACCCACCCATCCATGCACACACACACACACACACACACCATCCATGCAACACACAACCCATCCATGCACACACACACCATCCATGCACACACACCATCCATGCACACACACCCATCCATGCACACACAACACACCCATCCATGCACACACAACCACACCCCACACACACACCCATCCATGCACACACCCATCCATGCACACACACACACCCATCCATGCACACACACCCATCCATGCACACACACACACCCATCCATGCACACACACCCATCCATGCACACACACACACATCCATGTACACACACACATACATCCATGCACACACACACACATCCATGCACACACACACATATACATCCATGCACACACCACACACACATCCATGCACACACACACATACACACATACAGATGGTCCCAAGTTTAAAAGATTTATCGTACGAGGAAAGACTAAAAATTAAATCTTCCAATCCCGGAGAAAAGAAGGGAAAGAGAGGAACATAACATAAGAAAATAAGGAAGCTACAAGAGGCCGCGAGGCTTACACGTGGTAGTTCCTGTCACCTAACACTACCTACATCCACCTTTCATCCCCATCCATGAACCTATCCAGCCCCTCTTTAAAGCTCCCTAATGACTCCGCACTAACTACCTGTCTACTGAGACCATTCCACTCATTCACCACCCTATTTGTGAACCAGTTTTTCCCTATTTCCTTTCTAAATCTACGCTTTTCCAGCTTGAATCCGTTACTTCTTGTTCTACCCTGGTTAAAAGCCGTAAGAACTTTTCCTACCTCTCCTTTATTAAATCACTTTATCCACTTAAAAACTTCTATCAGATCGCCCCTTACTCTGCGTCTCTCGAGTGAGTGTAATTTTAATAACTTCAATCTCTTCTCATAACTAAAGTTACACATCCCTTGTATCATTTTGGTCATCCTTCTCTGCACTGTTTCTAACAAGGCTATATCCATCCTGTAATATGGAGACCAAAACTGAACCGCATAGTCTAGGTGAGGCCTGACTAGAGCCAGATAAAGCTTTAGAATAACTTCCGCACTTCTACTTTTAACACTTCTGGTAATGAATCCAAATACTCTATTAGCTCTATTTCTGGCCTCAATACATTGTTTCCTAGGTCGGAGGTCTGGGCTCACCCTCACTTCAAGATCTTTTTCACCTTCTGATCTTTTCAGCGATACATTGCTTATGGTGTATCTATTACCAGGGTTTTTTCTACCAACATTCATAACGCTGCACTTATCAATATTAAATTCCATCTGCCATCTGACTGCCCACTCGTTAAGTTTATCTAAGTCTCCCTGCAATATGTTTACATCAGACTGTGATCCAATAATCCTACCTACCTTAGTATCATCAGTAAACTTGCTGATATCACTGCTAATCCCACTATCCAAGTCGTTGATGTAAATCAAAAATAGTAATGGACCCAAAACAGACCCTTGTGGAACTCCACTTGTCACCAGTCCCCATTCAGATTTAGAACCATTAATTGTAACCCTTTGTTGCCTATTACTTAGCCAAGCTCTGATCCAATGAAGAACCTACCCATCTATTCCACGAGCCTTAACCTTATTTAAGAGTCGCTCATGTGGTACTTTGTCAAATGCCTTACTAAAGTCCAGATATATTATATCATAATCCTTATCATTATCTGCCGTCTCATAAACTTTCCTATAAAAACTCAATAAATTGGTGAGACATGACCTACCCTTGGTGAATCCATGTTGTGAATCATTGAACAAACTATGTTTATCTAAGTGCTCTCTAATGTTTTTTGCAATAATATATTCCAATAATTTACCCACCACTGACGTTAGACTTACGGGTCTATTATAGTATCATTGTATTGTCATAGTATCAGTATTAATATTAATATTAATAGTAATAGTAATATTATTATTATTATTATTATTATTATTATTTTTATCATTATTATAATTTGTATCCATTTTATTATTATCACTATCATTATTGTTGTTATTTGCATCATCATAATTAGTACTATTGTCATTATTATTATCATTAGTAGTAGTAGTAGTAGTAGTATTATCAATATAATATTAATAGTATTATTATCATTAATATTGTATTTATTAGCATGTATTATCATGATTTGTATACAGGTGCCTTGCACTGACGTCACGATCTAGCGGCTTCAAGCCAAATGCCGCCCGTCGGAGCGAGCTGGAGGACCAACAAACTTCACCCGCCGCCCGCGTTCGCCAGCCCATGGTAACTTTCCCCTACCAAACACATGTCTATCAGTATACAAGATATACTGCCATCCTACAAAATGTTTGTTCTGTAATACTATCAAACAAAAAAACGTAAAACACACTAAAAAAATGCCATTATGAGACTCTTATGAAATATGCATGAACCCAACACTCACTTAAACTTTTTGCCATTTAATATTTTTCGAGAAAACTTTTTACATGGAGAATATCAGCAGAAGCAGAATTTCCCCAGCTTTCCATTGATATATTTCGTTTTCCGATAAATGAACTAGCAGCATGCACAAATTAGCGTCAACCAAATAAATAACATCATGAAATCGGATAATTTTTCCCGACCGATGTAACGACTGTAACGGATGATTATGATGTGACGGAGATGACGGTATATCTTTTATACTGACAAACATATATTTGGCAGGGGAAAACTACCACAAGCTGGCAAACACGGGCGGCAAGTGGAGTTTGTTGGTCCTCCAGCTCGCATCTCCCGCGCCTGTCGCCTGCACATCGAGGGCTGTGACGTCACGTGCAAGGCACCTGCAGGGTGACGGCGCCGCGGGGCAGGGGCTGGTCCCGCAGGCAATGGAGGTACAGGCGGTCGTCCTCAAGGCTGATTTTAGCCTGGCACCTCCGCCCTTCAGATGTGTGGACGGCAAACACCAGCCCTCTCTGCAGCAGGTCCCTGGCGTGCTGCGTCAGGCTGCGGAGGTGATATCAGAGACCAAGCCTTGATATCACCGAGTTGAAGTTGGAGACCTTGAAGCTCGGTGATATCAAGGCTTGGTCTCTGATGGAGGAGGCCGCTGCTGCAGGGAGGCTGGCATCCCTTGCAGCACCACCACCAGCTGTCTCCAAGGCTGCCTGAAAGATGGCGGTGGCGGTCTCCAGGGCTGCAGACAACACAACACCTCCACCCCCTGTTCACTGACTCTCTGCCTCCTTGAAACATCCTCCAAAGCATAGTTGACAGGGAACTCCCCAGTCACAAGCACGGGGTGTTCGACGCGACAGTTGGGGCACGTAACCTGACCTTGCTCCTTAAAACCATTTACACAGGAGCAAGGTCAGGTTAAGTGCCCCAACTGTCCCCAATTCCCTTCTCCTGGCATCAAACATCAGTCAGTAAGCAGCAAGGGGTCAGGATTTTTCACCTCGTTAAAAAAATAGACTCTACACACTTTTACTATCTTATTCCTCATACACTGTGCCTATTGTCTTGTCTCATAGCCTGAATAAATGTGGAACAAATAATATAGTATCTTATCAATTCTAAGCCACGCACGCTCATGATAAGACAAGTCAAGTCCTGGTGGTGGTGGTGGTGATGGTGGTGGTGGTGGTGGTGGTGGTGGTGATGGTGGTGGTGGTGGTGGTGGTGGTGGATGGTGGTGGTGGTGGTGGTGGTGGTGGTGGTGGTGGTGCTCGTGGTATTTCATAATTGTTATATGCAAATCAAGCTCCCTTCGCTCGATGATCTGATTAAGAGAGAAACTGACTGACTCTCACCTTCTCCTGCCATGACTTGGTGCGCTCCGGCAGGTACTTGAGGACGATGGGTCTGCCCGCCAGGTAGGACAGCAGGTAGCAGAAGGAGGCGCCCGTGGCCGAGCAGAAGCAGATCAGCACCAGCGCCAACTCCCACCGGAAGAGGAACCCTACGGACGGACAATGAATGACTTTTACCCGCTCATACACAAAACCTTTTTACGTACTGTATACATATTGAGCCCCATCTATACATACAGATGTGGTTGGAGGCTCAAGTTCATGTTAACCGCACATACACGACACCTTTTTATGTATACAATGACAACCCCTTCTATGCATACAAATGTGGTTGGAGGCTCAAGTTCATGTTGCAGCAGAAGATTGTGACAGGAATGCATGCTGTAAACTGAGATTATTTGGTTCAGGACATAATGAACTGAGCTAAAACATTCTAAAACTTACTAAAATGTTCCGATAGCCTATGTTTCACCTTGACCTAATGTTTCAGACCAAAACATTTAGTCATAAATCGCTTGTGTTTGGGGTTAATACTCTGCTGTACAGTCATCAAACACACAGTCCTCCTAAAGATGTAAGTTTGTGCATTAGGATCCCTAAATATACCTCATAATTAACACTAAATACTGAATTACAAGTTACAACCCATCTTTGTAGAGCATCATTAAGTGGCATATTCCTTATCATAATTCTGAATGGAAATAAAGGGAAGGAGAAAAAAAGATTTCAGAATGTACGACACACATTTTTGTTATCACAGTTCTGCCTGGAAATAAAGGGAGAGAAAAAATACTGAAACAATCCCTAACTCACCACTCCTCTGACTCACCTGAGAGGATCGACAAGAAGATGGATCCCGGCACAGCAAAGGTCTGCAAGCTGTAACACTCAGGTCAAGGAATCGTAAACACACACTTGAAACATTACGGACAAAAATCAGAGATAAAGAGAAAATAAGACAAAATTAGACAAATAAAAATCCGAGACAAATTCTGAATTCCCAAATGTACTTATACTAGAAAATGGCACATGAATAGAGACCTTTAGTTCCCTTACATCCTTTCCCCCATTACCCAGGGTGGGGGATGTATTCAAGAGAGGGAAACAAGGAGAAAACGCAGCACGAACACTCTCCTCTCTTTTTTCAAACGCATCTCTCTGACGGGCTCAAGCTAGTCCGTAGTCCTACCCTGCTGGAGGCCCGATAAAAAAAAAATAAAAAAAAATGAATAAATAAATAAATAAATAAAAAAGAGAGAAAAAAAGAAGGAGAAAACAGATCAGCCAGCAATACACAGTCACCAAATATTACTGTTGGCATTCATTAGTTACTCCACTTAGTTTAGGTACACCATAATAAGTTCGGCTCTGGAGACACAGGAAAGACTAGAGATGATTCAGATTAAACATAACGACAAGGGTTATTTTCATAGGAAATTTTGCAAGCATGGAGCAAAAGGAGATGGGGAGCAGGGAAGGGAAGGGTTTTCATCGGTATGAGGTACTAGATGGGAAGGACAAGTTTGGGTATGGGCAATTGTTCAGTTCAGTTGTGGGTTGTTTGTCAATTGTCTGAGCCTCAAGGATACAATATATAGGTGACGAAGATCCCGGCCAAGACCTCGGTGAAGTAGCGCTCCTTGTAATGGGACAGCACGCGGCCCAGACTCTTGGCGTCCTCGATGTCCCGCGGCAGCTTCATGTGCTGGTACTCATCCCTGACACACACAAAGGACAAACATTAAAGTCTATATAACAACATTATTAATACATTAACCCCTTCATGCCCAGATCTTTCCTTTGCTATATAAAATAAGAACATAAGAACATAAGAAAATAAGGAAGCTACAAGAGGCCACGAAACCTACACGAGGTAGTTCCTGTCAATATCCGTGCATGTTTTCCTACACTAATGCATACACAGCTAACTGACTCAAATGAATTGACAAAAATCATCCGTTGTTAGCCCAAAAATTACGAAAACTAACTTAATATACCAAATTTGTTAGTGGACAAAGATACTAAACATGTCATATCTATAAAATATTACTTATATCCATTACAGTCGTCTAATGGTAGTCAAATCACAATGGAAATTTCGTTCTGGGGCACAAGGGGTTAAAACATTATGCCACTATACCCCATTAAAAACTGTATCAACATGGGGTGGATTCTAATGCATCCCTTGCTGTCACACTCCCCTGCACTGTATTCATAATTTAAGCAATCATACCTTTTATTTTGTTATGGTAATAAAACACACTTTAAAACAACATCACACAGCAATACAGGATGACTACTATAGTCTATTTTTTTTAACAAGGCAAAAAATCCATTCTATATTAAGGTCTCCTGTTTAAAATGATGCCTCTGTTTACCTGATAATAGGGTTAACTATGATAAAATACAGCTGACATTAAGAAGAAGTGTAGTATTCCCTTCTCCTGGCATCAAATAGCAGTCAGTAAGCAGCAAGGGGGCAGGATTTTTTGCCTCGTTAAAAATAATAGAGTATAGTGTTATCTACAGCTGCTCCTCTACTCACTAATACCCCTCTTCATGCTCTTACACTCCCACCCACTGACTAATAAATGTCCTCACTCAAATTAAGTTGTATTAAGAGTCATTCTATCCAACACAACCAAAAAGGCACACGATCCCTAACTAACTACTCTTTTTACACACACACACACACACACACACACACACACACACACACAACACACACACCCACACACACACACACACACACACACACACTCACACCCACACACACACATACACACTCTTACTCCTCCAAAGATCAGTTGCATTAGGAGTTACGTACAGCCCTAAAAGTACACACACTAGATAACAACTTTTTTTACACACACACACTTACTCCTCCAGGTGTGGGCAGTTCTTGTAGACGAAGGCGAGGGAGCTGAGGGACACCAGGAAGATGGCCACCAGGCAGAGGAGGGCCCGCCGGGTGTCCATGGCCCCTCCACCACCGCCGCCGCCGTCACACCTGCCCGCTGCCTCCAACTTGGTCTGCGTCATTTCTGAGGAACGAAAACAAGTATTATGTGAAATGTCGGTTAATATTACGCAGGAGTTGGCGGGCTCCACAGGCCTTCCAACTTACTTTTTCTCTATTATTCTCCGCTCATTATAATATGGAGTAGTTATTCACTTCCAGAAACTAAAAATATAGCATTTATTTTTATATAATAATAGCTAGGTTAGGTTACGTTTAGGTTTGGTTAGGTTAGATTTAGGTTATGTAAATGTCAAGGTACTGTGCCGTTAAACAGCAATTTGAGAAAGACTGGAGGCAAAGGTAGGTTACAAGTGGTATTATAGCACCCCTATCGGTAGAATTCCAGATGAACACCGAACTCACTTTGGTGGACGAAACTATTTTTTTTGGGTGTGTTTTTATGTGTCTTGAATGAATCTGCTAACCGTTTCTGTCGCAATTTTTTTTTTTTTTTTTTTTAAGGTACTAGGTAGGTAGATAAGTATTAAAAAAAAAAATATATCTTTTTTTTTAGGTAAAGGTTAGGTTAGGTATAGGTTAGGTTAGGTTAGGTTTAGGTTCATTCTTTTCATTTTTGGTCATTTTTGAAGAAAAAAAAAAAAAAAAAAAAAATTGCGAAAGAAATGGTTAGCAGATTCATTCAAAACACGCCAGAAAAAAATAATTTCGTCCACCAAAGTGAGTTCGGTGTTCATCTGGAAATTTACCTCCCTATCTGCGCTGTATCTTCAAACATACTTGAATCCAGAAAGTCATGTTCTAAATATTAGCCAAGAGTAGGAATAATAAGTTAGAATTATAATTAAAATAATAAGGATCAAACAAAGCAAAAGTAAACTATTGCAGCTTTAATAACGTGAGTATCAAGGCCGATGAAGAGAGCCCAGTTCTGCCTAATATTAAATTTTACCACCCGTATCTTTACCCGCGACGCTATACTCAATGTAACATAATTCATGCTTCTCTCTCTCTCTCAATATAAATATCTCCACGCTTCCAAACATTACACGGGGCTGCCTTTTCTCTCCGCAATGACTGGTGTTTTTAGTGTTGTGACTGAAACTCCAATTATCATGAATCTTAACTTTCTCTAATCACCTTATAGAGCCCATAACACTTTGCACAAGCAGTATTGAACCACACTCAGACACTCATAATAAGCTCCATACGTTAATAAATCACTCCTAACACCACGATAGTCAAGCATTGCATTGTCATACGTACTTGACAATCGGAAGTTACATCATCTCTTCTATACGTTATTTTGAGGCACTATAATCATTCCGACACTATAACTGGGCTTAGGAATCATTGTTTAGTTAATTTAAGGTCTGTATATTCTCTTAGTATATCAGTAGGCGCCAGAAACACTTATAGTAATGACGTAATAACCACTGCCTTACCTCCACTCTGAAGGCTCTGCAGCAGACGATAACACGCGCGCACACACACACGCACACACTTCAGAAAATACTACTATGCTTGTGAACGATAAGGAAAAGGACATAATTGAGAAAAGTAAAATAGTATGTATCTTTAGAAATAGGAAAATGTTAATAAAAGACCACCACACAGCTTACGTGAAATTAATGGAGAAGAGCGCCGTTAAGAAAGCTAACCACCGCGCCACAACTGCTACTACGACTCCTGCTATTTATTCATTTCTAGGATCCCAAGGAGGTTAGTTCACTGATCATAACCTGTACAACACCTCTAGTCGCCAAGCTGTATCTAGTTTCCCTAATTAAATACATCCACTAGCGGTAAACTAATAATTTCTTTAATCCGGTAGACAGTGTTTTTTTGCCGTCGTGGCGATGTGACAAGTACGGGAGGAAACTCTTCGATAACGTCTTGCCGCATTTCACTATCTCCGTAGATATTTATGCCTTATCAATAAAGTTATCATTACCTCCGCTATATGTGGTTATGTGATCGGTTCAGTTTGTTTGTTTGTTGTGAAAAACTCGATAAAGTGATAAGAGAGTAGGTACCAGTGTGATGACTTGCGACTCCTGTATCATTGTTCCAGTTTATTTGCACCGAATGTTGTGGTAAAAATGTGGCCGCTAATGAGTGCAGTTTTAATTTCCTTTATTTTATTTGTATTTTTTTTTTTTTTGGGGGGGATGCATTTGAAATTATGACAGATGTACGTTTTCAAGAAGTCTGGTCATGTCACTAAGTATTCTGCGCAATGTCACCTATGTTGGATGCGTGACATGCACCTCATCCTTCAATGTTCGAACTCCACACGCATCATCCCTTTTCCCCCATGCACCGTACCTCTATACCCACCTCTATATAGGCATGCTTGTGGCCTTGAACAAAGCTATAGCAACCGTTTTGATTCAGTGAAGTAGCTCGGGTATTTATATTCCAATAAATAGTGTTTTCTACAAATTCAAGGCCTTACTATATAGTAAGTATAGGACCTTCATATTGAGCAAAACTTGATTATTGCATGACTATATATTTTTACCATAATAAATAAAATAGACTATAATCAATACTTTAACCGGTGTCTTCTTGCATATAAATCATCTACACATGTAATCAAATTTAACAGTAGAATATTTCATGATTAGAGAATATTACTTTTCATAGAAGAAAAATGCGATCAAAAGCTGTTCCAAAAAATGACATCAGCCACTTTCTTTATCTGGACCCGCGTACCAATCCCACCTTCGATATATTTACTTCCTATACCGGGAAAGCAGCTATACATCTTCCTACCCCGCCCACATCATGTATACATTCTGAACACACATATCAACACAATTTACATCCTTTGTCGGGTCTTGAAGAGAAGTAACATTGCCGCAAGACCCAGAGGCACAGCTAGCGAGGTCACCTAACACCCATTACCTTGGGCAGCGGCGTGCAGGAGGGTGTGGCTGCTGCTGACTATCACTTCGATCTCATAGCCTCGGGAGGACACAAAACATTCCCTGCCATCCTGAAACACTGTGATGGAGATGCTACTGGCGGCGACACATTCTCCAGGCAGGTGTGTCATGCCCGACGACATACTCTGAGCACGACCACTTCTTACAGGACTGAGACGTGACCCATTTGAGCCACAAGGTCGAGCCAGGGCGTTACAGGTCAACGGGGTTTTCGTAAGAGGCCAGCTAGAGGAACGACATTTTTATCTGCCGTTCATGTAAGCTAAAATACCTCGACAGTATTCCTATAAACCTCGCTCCACAGTATGTCACGTTCATTTCTTCGATAATATCACTTTTTTTTCAACTCATTTTCAAAGCGATGGTGTATACGTTATATTTAAGTCATTATTAATCCATTGTTAGGTTCCGTTCGCCTCTCTTGCTGTCCTTGCCCTTACTGCGTGTGTGTGTGTGTGGTGTGTGTGTGTGGTGTGTGTGTGTGTGTGTGTATATGCATTGATCAGGCTTCTCTCGCAAGGCATCTGACTGTGGAGTTTGTACACGTATAGTATTTTTTGTTTTGTTTTGTATGTGAGTCTTGTTATTGATTTAATTATTTTTTTGAAGGGGAGGTTATCATGAAGTCACGTGTGCGATAAGATTGATTGTATAAATTATCAGTGGGTATTTTGTTTTTAGACGTGGCTTACCGTTTACATTTAATTTTTACTCACTCTCTCTCTCTCTCGCTCTCTCTCTCTCTCTCTCTCGCTCTCTCTCTAATATTAATAATGATAATAATAATGACGATAATATTCATAATGCTAATAATGATGATAAAACGAATAAGAAACATGACACACAGCAATATGGAAGAGACAAAAAGAGAGAAAGAAGAACATTACAAAAAACAACACACACACACACACACACACACACACACACACACACACACCACACACACTTACCGTTCTCACCACTCTCCAACAGAAGCAAAACACTGGCATCCACCCGGGGCCTCATGAAGGGGCTGGGGGGGCGAGGAAGGGAGAGGAAGGAGAAAGAGGTGGTAATGAGGGAGGGAAAGCGAAGGGGGGAAACAAGAAGAAACAGAGAAAGAGAGAATACAAAGAGGGATTAGTGATTGGGAAAAGAAGGAAAAAAGAGATGAGAAGGAAGGGAGAAAGAAGATAAAAGAGAAATAAGGAGAAACAGAGAAAGAGAGAATTCAAAGAGGGATCAATAGGAGGGTGCGTAAATAAGGTAAAATGGGATGAGAAGAAGAGAAATAAGATAGATAGGGTAAGGGAAATTTGAAGGAAAGGAAGGAAAATTTAGATAAGAAGGAAGGGAGAAGGAGGTAGAGAAAGTAGTAGTAAGGGAAAGAAGGAAAGGAAGGAAACTTGAAATGAATAGGAGGGGAGAATGGAAGTATGTGATCTTTCTCTACATTGGCATTGGAAGGAATAAGAGAAAAGGAGGGAGGAAAGCTGTGATGTAGTTAAATAAGGAGGGAAAATAGGATTGAAGAGCGAGAAAATTTACTAGGGATTAGAATGGGTATAAGAATGGAAGAGAGAGGGGGATAAAATGTTAGGAAGGAAGGAAGGAAGGAAGTAACTGGAATGAATACAATAATGAAAAAAGAGGAGAATAAGATGTTAGGAAGGAAGGAAGGAAGGAAGTAACTGAAATGAATACAATAATGAAAAAAGAGGAGGATAAGATGTTAGGAGAAGGAAGGAAGGAAGTAAAGAAAGTTAGATGAAAGAGCTTGCGTTGTATGTGTTCAGTGATTCTGCAAAGAGTAATAATTATTTCTAGAGCATTATTTGTCTATATATTTCAAAAAGTCAAGTAAAAGTAGAAGTCCTTATTAATTAAGAAGGTTCATTATAGTTGCCGCTCTTTAAATACCGTCACCACTACTACTACTAACATCACCACCATCATTAATAATTACAAAACAAAACAAATTGCTTTTACTACAACTGCTACTACTACTACCACTACTACTACCACTACAACTACTTCTACAACAACTACTACTACTATTATTACTTATACAACCACCACTACTATACTACTACTACTACTCTCTATTATACTATACGTACTATACTATAACTTCTATACTAACACTTTTTTATACTGCAACTACTACTACAAATACTACTACAACAACAACTACTATTACTACTACTACTGTCTATTATACTATACTATACTATAACTTCTATACTAACACTTTTTTATACTGTTACTACTACTACAAATACTACTACTACTACTACACAACAAATACTACTTCTACTACTGACCTTCAATTTACGCAACCCAAAGGTATCTCTCTCTCTCTCCTAAGAAAAAGTTGCTTCATCTTCCTGTATTTGGCAAGCCTTAAAATTGGTAAGACTGACGAACCACCACCACCACCGCCACCACATGTACACTTAATAACACTAAGGTCCACAGTAGTAGATCCTCCACCACCACCACCATCGCCACCTCCACAGTTCAAAAGGGCGTCTGATAGCGTATCGGACGTCACTGACCGACATAGTTAATCGTGTTAAATGTTATTACCACACTCATTTTAAAGGAAGGAAGATGATAGCCTACATACGCTATAGGCTCCAAGGTTACAAATAAATAATAATAATAATCTTGGGGGCGCATGTGTGGTGAGGGCTGCACAATCATGCACATACCGTCTGTACGCAGCTGTGTGTGTGTGTGTGTGTGTGTGTGTTGTGTGTGTGTGTGTGTGTGTGTGTGTGTGTGTTAATGTCATATCATCCTCATCATTTTTTTATCATCGTTTTCATCATCATCATCATTTTCATCGTTTTCATCATCATTTTCATCGTTTTCAGTATCATCATCATCGTTTTCATCATCATCATCTTCATCGTCATCATTTTCATCGTTTTCAGTATCATCATCTTCAAAGTCATCATCATCGTTTGCATCATCATCATCATTTTCATCATCACTCATCATTTTCATCGTTTTCAGTATCATCATCTTCATAGTCATCATCATCGTTTGCATCATCATTATCATTTCCATCATCACTATCATCATTTTCATTGTTTTCAGTATCATCCTCTTCATAGTCATCATCATCGTTTTCATCATTATCATTTTCATCATCACTATCATCATTTTCATCGTTTTCAGTATCATCATCTGCAAAGTCATCATCATCGTTTTCATCATCATCATTTTCATCATCACTATCATCATTTTCATTGTTTTCAGTATCATCATCTGCAAAGTCATCATCATCGTTTGCATCATCATCATCATTTTCATCATCACTATCATCATTTTCATCGTTTTCAGTATCATCATCTTCATAGTCATCATCATCGTTTTCATCATCATCATCATTTTCATCATCACTATCATCATTTTCATCGTTTTCAGTATCATCATCTTCCAAGTCATCATCATCGTTTTCATCATCATCGTTTTCATCATCACTATCATCATTTTCGTCGTTTTCAGTATCATCATATTCAAAGTCATCATCATCGTTTGCATCATCATCATCATTTTCATCATCACTATCATCATTTTCATCGTTTACAGTATCATCATCTGCAAAGTCATCATCATCGTTTGCATCATCATCATCATTTTCATCATCACTATCATCATTTTCATCGTTTACAGTATCATCATCTGCAAAGTCATCATCATCGTTTGCATCATCGTTATCATTTTCATCATCACTCATCATTTTCATCGTTTTCAGTATCATCATCTTCAAAGTCATCATCATCGTTTTCATCATCATTATCATTTTCATCATCACTCATCATTTTCATCGTTTTCAGTATCATCATCTTCAAAGTCATCATCATCTTCAAAGTCATCATCATCGTTTTCATCATCATCATCGTTTTCATCATCATAATAATTTTCATCATCACTATCATCATTTTCATCGTTTTCAGTATCATCATCTGCAAAGTCATCTTCATCGTTTTCATCATCATCATCATTTTCATCATCATCGTCGTTTGCGTCATCATCTTCATCTTCATCGTTTTCATCATCATCATCATCATAGTCATCATTCATATATTTCTGATGTAGAAGACGTAGGCCAGACTATTCAAAATTGATAAACTAATATCGACTAAGGTGCTCCATATTAATTACTTCTGGTATTGCAATGATGTTGAAATATATATAGTAACATACTGACACCTATAATTACCTGAGCGTCCCATGATATGAAACCTACCTACATGAAAAGCCTACATACCCTACCTAAATACCCTACAAAATGACTATTATACTATACTATACTATGCTTTATATGTACTAAATAAAAAAACCACTAAAATTACCTACATGAAAATCACCTCACCTGTTGAAAAAGGTAGGTTCACACGCTCATTAGCAGAAACTATCGATTTTAAAAACTCTAAAATAGCTATTAGTGTCTTACTTAGATGCCATGCAAACATCAATGCAATAAAAAAAATACTCAAAACAAAACAAAAATCATCAATTTATACATTATTGATGAATAATTTATTGCAAAAGTTCACAGGTAAGAGAGGTCCCATGGTGTAATGGTTAGCACTCTGGACTTTGAATCCAGCGATCCGAGTTCGAGTCTCGGTGGGACCTGCTTCTTTGTTACTTCCCACACCCTTGCCTCCATACCTGTTGTCTCACCTGCTCATCCCACATTACCGGTCACCTGTTGCATAAAGCCCCCCCTCCCCCCCTTGAGTTGCCGTGTAGTACCCTGATAATGCATATGGAGGGCAGGGTTGTGACGTTTCCGCGGCTCCTCTTTTATACCTTGCCTTGTTCTCCCTTATGGGCCATCTTAATGAAGCGTTTAATAGTAATGAGTATGCATGTACGGTGCTTTTTCTTCAATACTCGTTCTGTGTTTCGTATTTTCATCTCCATCGCACAGAAAAATATCTCTCAATAAAATTAATTTCTTCTACTGTAGTGTCATTTTAATGGATTTTTTCTCATTTCTATCTTTTGCTATAGTTTTCATCTTCAGTTTTCCTTATATCTCTACACCACATGAGCGATAGTAGGCCTATATATAGATACACAAGCAGGTTACAAGCACTGCAGTTTGGCCTTCCCTCTAGCTGTGTAAGGTAGTGGTGGTGCAGCTTATTAATTACTGTTATTAAAGCGCGACTCGTATGGTGGTGGCTGTAAACTTAAACGGCGAGTGAATCATGCATGCCCGGTAAGGATAGGCGATTATACGAGAAACACTTGATAAAAAAGGTGTTACAGGTGTGTGTTGAAGGTTACAGTGTTGCTGCTTATATTATTACGAAAGAAGAAGAGATAGAAATAAATAGAACATGTGATGAGACAGTGAGATAAGATATAGGGTTACGTTCAAAAGAAT
>JACEEZ010023749.1:15000-17500 GCA_016584305.1 Chionoecetes opilio | reverse complement strand
CTCCCTCAATTTTTTTTTTCTCCCTCAAATTTTTTTCTTCTCTCCCTCAACATTTTTTTTCTCCCTCAAAATTTTTCTCTCCCTCAACATTTTTTTTCTCTCCCTCAACTTTTTTTCTCTCCCTCAATTTGTTTTTTCTCCCAACATTTTTTTTCTCTCCCTCAACATTTTTGTTCTCTACCAACATTTTTTTCTCTCCCTCAACATTTTTTTCTCTCCCTCAACATTTTTTTTCTCTCCCTCAACATTTTTGTTTCTCTCCCTCAACAATTTTTTTTCTCCCTCACAATTTTTTTCTCTCCCTCAACATTTTTTTTCTCTCCCTCAACATTTTTTTTCTCTCCCTCAACATTTTTTTTCTCTCTCCTCAACATTTTTTTTTCTCCCAACATTTTTTTTCTCTCCCTCAACATTTTTTGTTGAAGTTGTTAGGGAGAGAAAAAATGTTGGTTGCTCTCAACATTTTTTTTCTCTCCCTCAACATTTTTTTTTCTCTCCCTCAACATTTTTTTACTCTTCCCTCAACATTTTTTTTCTCCCTCAACATTTTTTCTCTCACTCAACATTTTTTTTCTCTCTCAACATTTTTTTTCTCTCCCTCAACATTTTTGCTCTCCCTCAACATTTTTTTCTCCCTCAATTTTTTTTGTCTCCCTCAACATTTTTTTTCTCCCTCAAATTTTTCTTCTCTCCCTCAACATTTTTTTCTTCTCTCCCTTAACATTTTTCTTCTCTCCCTCAACATTTTTCTTCTCCCCCTCAACATTTTTTTTTTCTCAACATTTATTTTCTCCCTAAACATTTTTTTCCTCTCCCGCAACATTTTTTTTCTCTCCCTCAACACTTTTTTTCTTCACCCTCAATTTTTTCTTCTCTCCCTCAACATTTTTTTTCTCTCCCTCAACATTTTTTTTCTCTCAATTTTTTTCTTCTCCCTCAACATATTTTTTCTCTCCCTCAACATTTTTTTTCTCTCCCTCAACATTTTTGTTCTCTCCCCTCAACATTTTTTTCTCTCCCTCAACATTTTTTTTCTCCCTCAACATTTTTTTTCTCTCACATTTTTTTTGCTCTCCCTCAACATTTTTTTTCTCCCCTTCAACATTTTGTGTCCTCCCTCAACATTTTTTTCTCTCAACATTTTTTTCTCTCCCTCAACATTTTTTTTCTCTCCCTCAACATTTTTTTTTCTCTCCCTCAACATTGTTTTTTCTCTCAACATTTTTTTTCTCTCCCTCAACATTTTTTTTCTCTCCCTCAACATTTTTCTTCTCTCCCTCAACATATTTTTTTCTCCCTCAACATTTTTTTTCTCTCCCTCAACATTTTTTTTCTCTCCCTCAACATTTTTCTTCTCTCCCTCAACATTTTTTTTCTCTCCCTCAACATGTTTTTCTCTCCTCAACATTTTTTTCTCTCCCTCAACATTTTTTTCTCTCCCTCAACATTTTTTTTCTCTCCCTCAACATGTTTTTCTCTCCTCAACATTTTTTTCTCTCCCTCAACATTTTTTTCTCTCCCTCAACATTTTTTTTCTCTCCCTCAACATTTTTTTCCCTAGATCTTTTTTTGGGGGGTGTCATAATATATCATTTTCTGACGGTACGTGACTATGAAGCATTTAAAGATAGATAGAAAAAGGAAGAAAAATATAGTAATGTGGGGCTTGGAAACTTAGGTATATATAACGTTGCAACAAAAATACGAAAAACACAAAAGATTATAATTAAATAACGTTAGAAAATACATCCCCATTTTCTTAACAACTCATACTCTTCATTTTTATTTCTTCATTTATTTATTTATTAGTATTATTTATTATTACTATTTATTATTTGTTTTTTATTTCATTTACTTCTTCATATATATCAGTAGTAGTAGTAGTGGTAGAGTTAGTAATGGTAGTAGTAGTAGTAGTGGTAGTAGTAGTAGTAGTAGTGGTGAAGGTAGTAGTAGTAGTAGTAGTAGTAGTGGTGAAGGTAGTAGTAGTAGTAGTAGTAGTAGTAGTAGTAGTAGTGGTGAAGGTAGTAGTAGTAATAGTAGTAGTAGTAGTAGTGGTGAAGGTAGTAGTAGTAGTAGTAGTGGTGGTGAAGGTAGTAGTAGTAGTAGTAGTAGTAGTAGTAGTAGTAGTGGTGGTGGTGAAGGTAGTAGTAGTAGTAGTAGTAGTAGTAGTAGTAGTAGTAGTAGTAGTAGCAGTAGTAGTGAAGGTAGTAGTAGTAGTAGTAGTAGTAGTAGTAGTAGTAGTAGTAGTAGTAGTAGTAGTAGTAGTAGTATAGTAGTAGTTTAATTTCTTCTCATACTTTCATACTTAATTAACACAACTCCAACAATAACAACTATCTTCCTACTTCTTAAGCCACCTACTATTCCCTTCTTAACTTACACAAAACTACCTTTCCTTCACATTAACAACCTCTCATAAACAACTTAAACACCCATAACACAAACTTCCACAACTTCCACAAACTTCAAACAACATAAACTTCCATCTCATCAACCT
>JACEEZ010023749.1:0-2500 GCA_016584305.1 Chionoecetes opilio | reverse complement strand
ACCATCACTATCATTATCGTTACTACTACTACTACTACTCCTATTATTATTATGACAATATCTACTCTCTCTCTCTCTCTCTCTCTCTCTCTCTCTCTCTCTCTCTCTCTCTCTCTCTCTCTCTCTCTCTCTCTCTCTCTCTATGCGTGACGGAGCAGCATCGCGTTTCTTTTGTTTCCTCAGTGACAGGATTCCAAGGTTTACAGACACGCCGTGAAATTTCCTCTTGGTGTGTTTTATAAGAGAAGGAAGAAAGGAAAGGAAGGAAGGAAGGAAGGAAGGAAGGAAGGAAAGAAGGAAGGAAGAAAAGAAAGGAGAAAGGAAGGAAGGAAGGAAGGAAGGAAGGATGGATGGATGGATGGGATGGATGGATGGATGGATGGAAGGAAAGAAGGATGGATGGAAGGAAGGAAGGAAAGGAGAAAGGAAGGAAGGAAGGAAGGATGGATGGAAGGAAAGAAGGATGGATGGAAGGAATGAAGGTTGGACAGATGAATAGATGGAAGGAAGGAAGGATGGATGAATGAATGGAAGGAAGGAAGGAAAGGAAGGATGGATGATAAAGCAGGAAATTAAGGGAAGAAGCATGTTGGAAAAATAGAAGAAAAAAATAGATGGAGGAGGAATGAAGGAAGGAAGGAATGAAGGATGAGAAAGCAGGAAATTAAGGGAAGATGAGTGGTGGAAAAATGAGATGAAGAAGGAAGGAAGGAAGGATAGAGGAAATTAAGGAAAGGAGAATAATGGAGGAGGTGGAGGTAGTGGAAGAGGAGTTGGCTATGTGGAGTGAGTAACCTTTGATGGTGATGGTGATTGTGCAAAGTAACTAAAAAACACCCACATTCTCCTCACCATCATCACCACCACTATCATCACCACCATCCACCACCCCCTTCACACACTTAATCACCCCCATCTCACCACCAAAAACCCACCATCTCACCACACCATCAAACCCCACCAACCACCACAAACCACTATCACACCACCATTACCTACAAACTTTTTACTGTTGAATTGATAGTGGTTTTTAGTGGGAGAGAGAGAGAGAGAGGAAGGAGAGAGGGGAGAGAGGGAGAGAGAGAGAGAGAGAGGAAAAAAGGAGAGAGAGAGAGAGAGAGAGAGTTTTTTTAAAAAATAAAAAAAAAAAAAAAAAAAAGAGGGGGAGAGAGAGAGAAGAAAAAGAGAGAGGGGAAGGGGAGAGAGAGAGAGGAGAGAGAGAGAAAAAAAGGAGAGAAGGAGAGAGAGGAGAGAGAGAGAGAGAGAGAGAAGAGAGAGAGAGAAGAGAAACAAACACTAAAAACAAAACAGAGACTTGACTGAAAGTACAAAAAAAATGGGGGAATGAAAAGATAAGAAATATTCCAAGAGATCAACATAATACAGACACACAGCAGAGGGGGTTTAAGCCTTTAAAGGGGAAAGGTAGGGTGGGGGGAAGGAAGGGGATGTGGGGAGGGGTTAAGGGGGGGTAGAGAGAGAGGAAAGGGGAGGAAGGGGGAGGGGAAAAGAAAAAGGGGGGGGAGGGAGAACGAAAGGGAGGGGAGTTTTTTTTTTTTTTTTTTTTTTTTTTTAGCTTTACTTAATTTATTAAATTTAAAAAAAGAAGGTTGATAAGGGGTTAAGGGGAGGTAGGGAGAGGGGTAAGGGGGGGGGGGGGGTTTGGAGAGGGGTGAAGGGGGGGAAAGGGGAAGGGAGGGGGGGGGGTAAAAAGGGGGACAAGAGGGGAGTTAGAGAGATAGGTAAGAAGGGGGGGAAAAAGGGGGAGATGGGAGGGAAAAGGGAAAGGGGGAAGGGGGGGTAGAAGAGGGGTGAAGGGGAGGTAGAGAGAGGGGTAAAGGGGGAGGTAGAAGGGGAAAGAGGGAAGGGGGGTTACACAAGGGGGGGGTTTAAAAGAAGGGGGGAGAGAAAGGGAAGGAAGGGGGGGGATAGGAGAGGGGAGGTAGGAAAGGGGAAAAAGGAAGGGGGGAGAGAGAGGGTAAAGGGGGAGGTAGAGAGAGGGAAAGAAGGGGAGGGGGGTTAGCACAAGAGAGGGGGAAAAAAAAGGGGAGGTGGGAGTGAGGAAGGAAGGGAGAGTGAGGGGATAGGAGAGGGGAGGTAGTGAGGGGAAGGGGAAGGGAGGGTAAGAGAGGGGGGAAGGGGAGGTAGGGAAAAGGGGAAAAGGGAGAGGGGGGGTAGAGGAGGGGCGAAGGGGAGGAGGGTGAGGGGAAAAAGGGGGGGGAAGGGGCAGCACGGGGTGTGAGGGGTTTTTCTTCCCCGGCCTGGGGGTGTTCAGGTTTTTAAAAAAAGGTGATTAAAAAGGTGTTTGGGCGGGCACGGGTTTCCGAACTTGATTTCTACACACTCCGCACGCAAGTCTGAGCTTATTTGTTTGTTTGGGGTGTGTTGTGGTGTGGGTGTGGGGTGTTGTGTGTTTTGTTGTGTGTTTTTGTGTTTTTGGTGTGTTTTTTAGGTTGGGGATATTTGGGAATTAAAATTTGCTTAATATATTTTTTTATTT
>JACEEZ010023748.1:132203-137008 GCA_016584305.1 Chionoecetes opilio | reverse complement strand
AAAATTTATTTTTTTTTAAATTTTCTGAGGATTGAGAGAAATCTGGAAATAGAGAAAATCATTTGAGCAATGATCAGAAGTGTTGTGCAGTATAGGTATAATTTTATTATTCTTACCTGCTTATCTAATTGTAAAATTATACTTTGATCTCAATGTGGTGGTTACAACAGTTCATGCATTGTTCATTCCTACAAGACATCATTGTTGACTCCAGTTCTTTTGCTCTGCTAGCCTAAGTATTTTACTGTGTTGTCCTTCCACTCTGCAGAAAGCCTTCCTCATATACCCGGAACATATACGTGCATGTTTTGTTTTTGACAACTACCACAACTACTCAATAATTAACTTCTTTACCCTAACTAAACGTCCCAGACGTTTATATAAGCTTGCAAAATTACTCGATGCATCTTTTGATTACCACACACTTATTGCAACACACTCTCCTGCATGCTACCAGATATAATACCATAATACCAGAACCATACAGGCTTTATTTACTGCAAATTATTACTTAGCATCTTCTGAATAATAAATTTATTAATCTATAAAGCAATATAGTATAAATCTCACCAATGATGACAGGAATGGGGTCATCCTGGTCATCCACAGGATATCAATCAATCATTGGGGGCATACACCTCCATATGGGAGGCACATCGCCTCGCCTACCCTACGACGCCAATCCCGGGGGTCACCTCGCGCGAGTCTCCATGCAGGCTCCTTTCCCATACCAAGCAGCTCTCGACAAGAAACATCAACTTGCCCCAGCCACGAGCCTTGTGGGCGCCCCCTTGGCCTCCTCCACGCCGGATTGTCTCTTACAGATACAACCCGATGGGAAGGATCGGTTTAAGGGTAGCGTGCCACATGCCCATATAGCCGAAGTTGGCGTTGACGGACTATGCAGGTAATAGGCCTCGATTCAGTCTCACGGTGCAGTCGCTGATTTGACACGTAATCATCCCAGCGATAACCCATGATTCTGCGAAAACACTTATTACCAAAGGCATTGATTCGTCTCTTCAACTCACTATTTAGTGTCCATGTCTCACAACCATATAGTAAGACAGGGATCACAAGCGACTTGAAGATCCGGATCTTTGTCCTCCTGCACAGGTACCGACAACGCCAAATACTCCCGCTGAGCGAGTCCATAGCATCGTGGGCTATGCCAGTCCGCCGTAAGACTTCTTGACGTGACCCGCCGTCATTATGGACTGCGCTACCAAGGTATGTAAAACTTTCCAAGATCTCAATGTTCTCGCTGCACGTATGAACAGACTGTACTGCTTCATCTAGTAAGTCTCCAAACACCTGGATCTTGATCTTAAGCCAGGAGACCTCAAGTCCCAAAGGCTTTGCCTCCTCGTGCAGCGCCTCGAGAGCCATCACCAGGACCTCCAGCGACTCAGCAAAGATTACTGCATCATCGGCAAAAACAAGATCAGTGATCTTGGTGTTGCCGACGGATGCTCCACAATCACTTTGATCTATAACTTTGCCCAATACCCAGTCCATACAAGCGTTGAAAAGTGATGGGGCAAGGACGCACCCTTGCCTCACTCCTGTATTAACAGGAAAGAAGCTGGATACACCTGCCCCACACTTCACAGCACTCTCAGTCCCAGAATACAGACCGGTTATCAAACCAATAGTCCTTGCAGGAATCCCGCGAAGTCGAAGAAGATCCCAAAGTGACTCACGATGCACTGAGTCAAACGCCTTCTTGAGATCAACATAGGCTGCAAACATCCCCTGTCGAAACTCACGTCGGCGTTCCACCAGGACACGAAGCGCTAGGATACGGTCCGTTGTTGACTTACCAATCGTGAACCCAGACTGCTGAGGTCTCTTATGCTTCAGCAGATGACTGCGGATCCGTGTCAGCAATAGATGGGCAAGCACCTTGCCTGGCACGCTGAGCAGTGTAATACCGCGGTAATTGTTGCAGTCCTGACAGTCCCATTTCCCTTTCCAGATAGGGACGACCAGCCCCCTTTTCCAGCCAGGAGGAATGGTACCTGATTGCCACACGGCAGTCAGGACAGCATGCAACCCGCGGATCATGGCCTCACCCCCAGCTTTGAAGAGCTCTGCACTGATATTACAAACACTAGCTGCCTTTCCACCCCTCAACTTAGCTACAGCCTCTCTGACTTCGTCAAGAGAGGGTGCGGTTTCGTCAATGGGAGGATCGGCATCCACTGCCTGCAATCCAGTGGTGTGAAGCTGCTCAGTTGGAGGGTCCACCGTGAACAACTGCCCAAAGTACTCAGCCAACGAGCCATCTGCCCATCCATGTCCGACACGAGGCGCCCATCTGCTGCTCGAATAGCACTCGCCCGAGATGGAGACTTGGAACGGAGCTTCTTCAGGGCTCGGTAGGCGGGTCGGAGGTCATTAGCATTCAAATGACTCTCGACATCCTCAGCGAGACTCCTGACATACCTCTCCTTGTCTCTCTCCAGGAGGGTTCTAGTCCGGCGTGACAGAGCCCTGTGCTGGTCCTGGTTCCCAGCCAGCCTGGCAGCGCGACTCTCCTCGATTTTTTCCAGCGTCTCCGTCGAGACAAAACCACGCCTTGACCTCAGGCGCTACCCAATACACTCCTTGGCAGCCTGTAGAGTTTCACGTTTGAAGGTATCCCACAGTTCTACAGGGTCCTCGAGGGCACCGAGCGCAGCAAACCGATTTGAGACTGCCACCGCATACTCATGAGCACATGTCAACCCCTTCAGTTTCTCAAGATGAAACACAGAAATGGTTACATCTTGAGATTTTTCTGGAGTTGACATGAAGCTTAAGTGTAGCAACAACAAGTCACTTGGATACATCAACAGTCACACACAGTCACAGGATACATCAGCCCAATTCCCTGGATTGGTAAGGGCATGGCTGGGTCCTTAGAAAGGAGGTCGCTAGCCATCCCCCTCATCCTCAGAGAATTTGGGCTGAGGTGGTGGAGGCCCTCCCCGGTCTCCATTCTTCTCCTGCGTAACAGGGTGTCCTCACTTTTCGTCCTGAAGAAAATGTTATAATGAAGTTGTTTTTCCACTATCAAATTGATGGTTCCTAATTTATATATGGGCTCTGTACACTCACACTAGATGCAGGTTCCTCACTCTTTGAATATAGATAATGTCAGGCATAATGATGATTATAACCACAACACCAATTATATTAAAATATGCATTATTATAAAGCAACAATTTATATTGGTTTTGCATGTGTGGCTACATAATATAAAAACATATATAACATATATAAGGACGGCTGTCATTGTTACGCAGGTACACTTAAGTCTCAAACTATATACCTGTGTTCTGGGGAAGGATAAACAATTGTAATTGTATAATATCTCCCCTACTCTTCGTACTTAAAATTTTTAGTCCTAACTCTTATGTTATGATAAACAATTTTTCAAAAACCAAACTTACTTCTCCTGATAGGGTTCCCAGCTCCGCTTCATTTGTTTGACAGACCTGGGCTCCTGTCCGGGATTGCTGGCATTGAAGCGGGCATTTTACTGAGCCCAGGCCTTGGCCTTTTGTTCTGGGAGGCGGGGATGGGAAGCCTTTGATGTTAAAATGGCCTCCTTCTCCTTTATAAATTTGAGCAGCTCTTTTTTGGGCTGCCCACCAGAGGAAGTGCCTGCAGGTAAAGTTACTATTTACAATTTGAACTTCATATGCTTGGGTAAATTACAGTATGACTGAAGTAAAGCTATGCATTACTGGTTAGCTACCTACAAATAATGGGTGTTTCCCCATTTAATAAATATTAGATACAAATTATGAGTTACTTGGGAGAATGACAGTGAGCACTTTCCTTCAGAGACAAAAACAAGACTTTTGCCATCCTAATTATATTTTCTACAAGGCTGGTGTACTGCTGGGAAAGAGCTTCCCCCTCGGGGTTTAGTGGTGCCCAGCAGCAAAGAAACACCAGCCTGTGTGACCCATTTATTACTTGATTTGATAATTATGTATATGCAAGCTGGGCACTAAAAACATGGAAAAAAAATGTATTTAAATACAAAATACTAAATACATTTTACAAATGTATTTAAATAATAATACTAAATACATCAATTGTATTTAGATACATTTGTAAATACATTTTAAATGGACACAAATTTTACATGTACTATTCAGTAATTCATGATTAACAATTAAAAAGCTTGATATATGATAAGGATCTTTCCTATGGTATAATTCCCTTTTTAAAAAAAAAAAAAAAAAAAACCTCACCTGGCTATTTAACTTAATCTACTATCTCTAAGGGAAAATTTTCCCCAAAAAACAGGAGTTCCTTAAATTTTGCTTTTTCCTTCTCAGGCCTAAATTTCCTTAAATAAGGAAATTTCCTTTGGGAAACGGAAACACTGGTTCACTGTAACTCAGAGTTGCCAGATAGTTGGGCGGGTTTATGGGCCAATTAATTGATAAAAAAGTATTTACATTTTTATATTATGGTATTTAGATACTCATTAAGTATTTAAATACTGTATTTAAATACGTGAAAACCAATGTATTTATAAATACAGTTTTAATACACAAATGTATTTAAATACTGCCCAGCTCTGTGTATATGGGCCACTTTTCTTCCGTTTACACCAATTTTTTTGTATGTGTGAGAGTAATTGCCAAGGGGATTCAAACTAATGGGGAAATAGTCAATAGGTTTAAAGCAGCTAAAAAGAGTGTAGGACACTCCTCCCCTTCCCCTGAATATTTTCACCCTGGACATAATTTATCCCCTGTAGACTTATCCCCTCTGGGTGTATATGATTGATAACGAAACAA
>JACEEZ010023748.1:62203-127203 GCA_016584305.1 Chionoecetes opilio | reverse complement strand
TCGGCATTTACAATTCCTAGCACACATGGCAGACGCCTTGCAAGCCACACTTTATGAGTTCTCTACAAGCCACAGCAGCAGCTGGAAGCGTGGCCCCAGATGGAATGCCACCCAGTGTCTGACTTGGACCAACCGAAACCATCGGGGGCTAGGGCAGCAATGACTGGTTTCAGACCTTTGTCCAGATACTGGCTGGTACCCCAACACATCGGTTGAATTTTGGAGCAGTGCATTATGTGTTGGTGGTAACCCTTTTCCCATCAGTTTCACTGTTAGGAAAGAGCTCTTGCCGAAGGTCTTTAAACCTTTGCTGTGTTGAGTCGTGCTGTCTACATGGCACAGGTGAACTGCTCAATTACACGGGAATACTGGAGATGATGTGTCTTGAGGAACGAATTTCTGAGGATGATGCTGCGGTAAACCCTTCTGTCACAGTTGGGAGTGATTTCCAGGTTATCCAGGCTGATTTCTTCCCCTTTTCCATTAAACCTGGGATGTCACATCACATCCAGTAAAGGTATGGAAGAAGGGCAGCGCTTTACATTTGTTTCCACCAAGTTCCAGGGAGACAGAGGTAATTTGGTAGTACCCAAAGTGCCTCCCGCACCAAATCTAACCCCCAGATCCAAGTCAGGGTAAACCCATTGACAAGACAGTAGAAAACTCCTACAAGGATCACAACCACGTCCGTATCAACAGTTTGACAAGAATGGGTGTTGCACCTTTCCTCAGGGTATCGAACACATGCAGAGAAAATCCTGCTGTCTGCCTCCTCATGGTCACTCATGTCCATAGTACATCCAGGTTGATTGGACAGAACTCTCTCTCCGGATGTAATGTATTTCCCATTTTTCAGGTGGGTAGACATGGTTGGCTACTTCTTCTGAGAGCAGAGCAAAAAGTTCCTTTTGTTGCCCTTATCTGTGTGTTGTTACAGGTAACAGGGGTCACAGCTATTTAGATATCCCACCCCCTGGCCCCAATTATGTTACCCTTCTTAGTATGGGGTTTTTTTACGGATAAAGGGTTCACTCCCTGTTGATTTCTGGTTGACTAACCCGTAAGGGGTGATTGCCGGATGACGCCCTCTTGACGGGCTGGTAAACTTGCTTCGTTGCCCAGAGGTACACGTCAAATAAAGTGGTATGTATGGGCTTAACGTGGTCGAAACGGTTCTACGTAATTTATAAGTATTCCTAGTGCCAAAGGATTCGAGTAAGACAATATACTACAAAAAATATATATTGTATATATATGTACACTTGTGAAGGTTTACACATAAATAATGTCACGCTGTGCGCTAAGTAATGGCCAATGAAAACTAGTGTCTAATAGACAGAGCCAGAAACAGTTAGTTACGTGACAAGGTACTCTCACACCTCCTGGGTGTGGAGTACAAACAGACACTCTGAAAGGTGTCGTGAGTAGGAGCGCCCTGTAACGCGTTCTCCTCGTAATCTCTTGTGTTCTGTCTTGCGTCTGCCGCATATGAGGAAAGCTCCCCCGGAAGCTGTGTTCCGGGTGAGCCTTTTGAGTGAAGGTGTTTACGTCGTGGTTCCCAAGATCAGGCTATCCCCGTCTTTCATGATGGGACGGCGTGGCTGCTTGGGTCAGCATAATGTCATAAAAAAGGGTGGCAGTATTCAGCATCCGCTAGGCGCCAGTACAAGACACTCAGACACTCGGACATCCTGGTCTTAGTATCGATTAACACATAAATATATAATCAGTACGCTAATACCTCTTTGTTTGTGTCGTCCTGCAATAATCCAACAAAGGACGGGGGGAAGGTTGGCATTGCGAGACCCCTTCTCCGTACCCCTTCCCTCGTGTCTTACGGGTTGTTGACTTCAAGCTGTCTGGATAGTATCTGTCCCATACAATGTCAATTCGAGTGCGCTTTGCAGTTGTCTCTCCGTCCAAGGAAGAAGATTGTGTCACTGTATTTTCCATTTCGTTTCACATGTTTCCATGTGGCAGGATAGCACCAATGGCAAACCCATCGAAAATCTTCGCATCAAAGTGTGATGGGTGGTCTGGCTGGATGCTTGGGTCGATGCAAGCCAACAATTCTGATTTGTTTCCTGGTAGACGAAGTCTCCCATGCAGTGGGCAATGCTGGTGGCCAAATGTGATTTTCATATGAGGAAAAAATCCTCCAATAATAGAACGGGCAGCGGCTACCACAAAATTTCACGTGTCACCTTTAGGGGAGGCGGCAGGTGGACCACCTCAATTTGGTGCAAATTTAAAGGACGGCGGCCAATGACTGGTCGCTCCAAAAATTAGGTGCAAAAGCTTAATAACCACTGGGAATGTTAATTTATATTATCCCAGTACTTATCATTTACTTAAATTACCTTAATTATACCCATTACCATTATAATTATATATATACATCCCTACGCTCCCCTATGATGAGCGAACAATTACCTCCCTCACAAGGGGGGGAACAAACCACCACTCTGCCAATTATTGAGTGGGTGGTTGGTGGATAATTTCCACAAACTCGTTCGTGCCATGCAGCCCTTTGATCGTATCTCTATTGACTTCACAGGTCCAAAACCTTCAGTTACCAAGAACAAATACCTGCTCGTAATAATTGACGAATACTATTACAGGATACTATTACAGGATGGATATAGCCTTGCTAGAAACAGTGCAGAGAAGGATGATCAAAATGATACAAGGGATGCGTAACTTTAGTTATGAGAAGAGATTGAAGTTATTCAAATTACACTCACTCGAGAGATGCAGAGTAAGGGGCGATCTGATAGAAGTTTTTAAGTGGATAAAGGGATTTAATAAAGGAGAGGTAGGAAAAGTTCGTGCGGCTTTTAATCTGGGTAGAACAAGAAGTAACGGATTCAAGCTGGAAAAGCGTAGATTTAGAAAGGAAATATGGAAAAATTGGTTCACAAATAGGGTGGTGAATGAATGGAATGGTCTCAGTAGACAGGTAGTTAGTGCGGAGTCATTAGGGAGCTTTAAAGAGGGGCTGGATAGGTTCATGGATGGGGAAGAAAGGTGGATGTAGGTAGTGTTAGGTGACAGGAACTACCACGTGTAGGCCTCACGGCCTCTTGTAGCTTCCTTATTTTCTTATGTTCTTATGTTTCTAAATACTCTAGGTTTCCTTTTGTTTTTCCATGTCCTGATATGTCTGCTCAAACTGTTATCTCTTGCTTACCCCAACTATTCTCTATTTTTGGATGCCCTTCTGCTGTACATTCTGACCGCGGAGCACAATTCATGTCTCGTGAAGTATCAGAATTTCTTAAGAGTCATGGTGTTGTTATGACCCACTCCACACTCTATCACCCTCAAGGCAATGGTCAATGTGAGAGAGAGATTGGTACGATTTGGAGAACTGTGCGCTTAGCTCTCCGATCTCTCAAGCTTTCTGATCCTCAGTGGGAATATGTTCTAGGTAGGACCCTTCATTCTGTCTGATCCCTTCTCTGCACTGTCACCAATCAAACTCCTCATTAAATACTGTTTTCCTTCACCAGATCTTCTAATGGCTATTCTCTACCATCCTGGCTTTCTTCACCTGGGCCTGTCCTGCTGCGGAAGTTTGTTCGGCACTCTAAATTAGATCCACTTGTAGAAAATGTTGACCTCGAGAGTACTACCGTAGATATCAGTGAAATCGCCACCTGCAGTGAAGTCGCCAGGCGCCAAATATTACGAATTATAGCATCACTACTGATTTTTGTGTGCCACTGAAGATGTTACACAGTAGTTTATATCATGATTGTACCCTGTTTCAGCGTTGTTTTATGCTTTGTATCTGCAAGTATAACTGTTGCGCATTTTGCTTCTCAAGTTTTTCTTCGCGCGATGACAGACAGTAAACAATAGCTTTTCGGGCGACAGGACGCAGACTTGCCAGATCTTTCAAACTTTAATAAAATTTATTTTCACGTTGGCAGAGGAATTTTTATATATCCAAGCATCTTCCGCAGCTAATATATATAGAGACTTGTTTTACTTTACCTCTAATTTCCCTGAATTCCCCAGAGTGGCGACTCAACTGTTGGGTTAAAATATTAGCTGGCGAATTTACTGTAGTAGGTATAGTGAGGTCGCCACTCGGTTTTATTTTTGTAATTTGTTCATTTATAGCCCTAATATGACACAGATGAAGACACAAAATGACACAGACTCTCCAGATAGACCCTTCTAACTTTACTGAAATTATGGATGTACAAATGTAAGTATTAACGCCACCACACGTCTGTAAATAACAAAGAAACGTAGAACTGGCGACCTCACTGTTATCTACGGTACACCTCACTACGCACTCATACGCTATCCTGATGGAAGAAAAGCTACGGTTTCAACTAGAGATTTAGCTCCTATCCCAACTAACTCAAATTTCATCCAGGAGGCGAGTAGTGACCTCTCCAGGGACCAGATAGTGGCTGCTGATACTTCAAGTCCCGATGAGGTTCCCACCTTCCGCGACACAGAGACAACCTTCCCTGAAGCAGACGATACTACCCCGAAGCCTTCCGCATCGGACACAAACTGCCCACCTAGTGACAGTACAGAAAATGTCACAACACTCCGACATTCAACAAGGGATAGCAAAGTTCCTGATAGGTTAGGTTATTAGGGATATCTATGTAAATACTGTGTGTGTGTGTGTGTGTATTTGAGAATGTGCTGATGGTAAAGGTTGGATCAACTAGCTGTTAATTATATTCGATGTAAGTATTATGAAGCCTCGGTGGTTTGGATACGTATCTGTAATCTCTGTTCCATTTCGCTCACAGAGTCAGTTCACTCCAGCTGCTCGCTCTGTACAGACGTTGGGTTTATTGTATAGTAAAGCCTTAATGAAAGGTTAAGGATTTTATATTTTTCCTACTCACCACAATATATATATATATATATATATATATATATATATACACACATACATATGTAATGCCCGTTTCAAAACGTTTACTCTACAGTCCTGGTTACTCTGCTGCCACCACCCACATGTAGTTGGAAAAAAAAAAATATAAATGAATAAAAATAAAATAAAAAATGTGAGAAAAAGGTAAATACTGTTTGGATCTAAATAATATTTCGTTAATAAATAATCATCAATATATTTCTCCCTTTGTTTGTAATTGGTAAGTAATTATACATTCCACAAGTGGTTCTTAATTCTAAGTCTTATTCTCCCTAACGATACGCACGGTAATGCCAAGTCGTTATCATAATAAGTTTACTATCTCTGGTAACTTCGGTGGCACTGCTACCACATGACGAACGCACGCATAATGCTCAAGTCGGTATCCTATATAGTTTACTATCTCTGGTAACTTCGGCTTGCCCACTTGTTACCACAGGTTAACGATAAGCAGGTAAGGCTCCAAGTCGTTATCCTAATATAATGTGGCTATCCCACTCCCAAAGTTTCCCTCTCACTTATTTTCTGTTCCCTTCTTTCTCCTTGGCATCCCACGGCTGCTGTAATATGCTGTAGTTGCCACTCTGGCTAATTGTGACCACGTTTGGGACCCCTGGTCCGCCAAACAAGCTCCCTACCTTGGGACCGTTACAAGGGCTGTAGAATATCACCTCCCCACAGGCGACTAACTCAGCGAAAAGTCGAGCTGATTCAAAGTTATCTACGTAGAACCCCCTTCTCACCTCGTTTCGCTACGTGTCAATTACTACTGCTTAAAATATAGGCGCTAACCAGGATTAGGACTGAGGCGTGGAGGAAAATTCCTCGTTAGACTTATTGATACTTATATTGGTATTTCATGCTCTTCCCATATTAATGTTAATGTCTCGCGGTACATAGCTTCTCCCCCGCAAAAAAAATTCCTTATTCCTCAGTCCTTCATCAAGCATCCTACCAGAACATCTAGCTAAAAATAAAAAATAAAACATTATCAGTAATCACACATAATTCATGTAAAGTTCATGGATCTGCTATCACTCACAACAAATATTTCATCCCGCCACCATCCATTCTTCAATGAAATTTAGAAACTAAAATGAGGATAGTATGTATTTCTAACTTTATCACTGTCCTCACAAGAGCAGATTTAACCAGTGTGGGGCAATACCTCATTTAAACTGTGATGACTCTACTACCTGAAATGAGAACCTTCTCACTTTACTATCTTATTTGTTAAGGCCGAAACCTTATAGAGTCGCACTGGGACTCGTCTCTCGTCTGGAATGCGTCAATTTCCATTTTTACCACCTAATCCTAGGCGTAGCGTGCGTAGAGAAATCACGACTGGATATACTCCATACCCTCAGTTCTCATCCATCAGTTTGGGTAGGCGGTAGCGGAGCGTTAGTTGGAGTCTCCGACTGGCGTTCTAGGTGACACGAGTTCGATACCCGAAGAAACCCAAACCTTTCTGCCACCGTCGAGGTGGCCTAAGAACACCACCATGCCGCCTATCAAACTCTACCTTCGACTGCGATGTGCAACAGAGACACAGGGGTTGGGGGCATGAGCCTTCATCACAGGCGTTACTATAAGAAATCCTGCCCTGCGCACCAACGGGCGTAGACCAAACATCTCAGAACCTCAATGTGAACCTCCAGAGCCTACCATCCGAGCTGGGTCACCACTGCTACAGGGCGCTATAGGACAATGTAAAAAAAAAAAAAAAAAAAAAAAAAATATCTTGAGTACAGAGTGTACATATCCTGAGTCTATCACCCATCGAGCAAAAGCTTCAGAGCCAGCACATCCTCGGGTCTTGCGGACAACCTAGCGGGTTTAGGTTCAGTGCAAACTGTGTACACCCTTAAAGCAAAAATAAAAGGTTTAAAAACTACAAGTCTGTTAGGGACCTTCTCACAATCTCTCTTTCACTAGAGGAGAGTGGTGAACTAATCTCTTTTCTCTAGAGATTAAACACTTCGTCGTCTGTCATCAACATTTGTTCTAAGTATCTCTTCACGGGTTCTCCTCTCTCTAGCGGGGGTTGCTCAAGTATTTCTTTACCAATTACTTATCTCTGAGCTGGTTCCAACAGCCAGGCCATCTTTGTCCTACCCCCCCCCAAAAAATAACAAAATTTTTTTCCGTGGTGGCCTTTAATTTGTTCGGCCGCGCGTATAGGTTTCCGTCAAATTATTTCTAATACATATGAACCTCCATCTCTCAATACTTCCACCAACATTGTATGGTCCCAACCAGTTATTAACTGAAAAGTTTTCTATGGTTGCCCATCTCAAAACGTTCTCTTTTTCACCCACGCAATTCGTCTCTTTCCACACCTTTCATTTTTCTTTCCACCATTAGCTTTCATCCGCCAAATTTAAATTTTTTTTCTACCTCTCTCCAAATTTGTTCTTTGATTATTCGATTGTGCCAACTCGTTGTATCCTCTAGTCAATTTGTGCAACTTCACATTAAAAACCTTGGAGCGTATCGGGAAAAACAAAGCATAGAAAGTTTGGGTACCCATTGTCTCATGCACTGCACTATTTAAAATCTTTGAGTTTCTAAGAGAAATTGGGCCACCTCTGAGGATAACCTTGCACAGGTTTGAGAGAATGTTTTCATTGTCGGTGCATCTTCTGAGATACTTTACTGTGGATAGGTAAGGCGTGGTGTATACTAATTGTATCCTCAATGAGTCACAAACTCTTTGGAATTGTTGTGAACGTAAACTCCTTAGGCATTATCCAATAACAAGGTAGTGGTGGTTCCAAATAAACTGACATATTCCCTAAAATTATTACATACTTCGTCGGTCATCCTAGTAATTAATTTATAAAAGGTAGTAAACCTACTATAATGATCTATTAGGTTAGTACATAGCGGTATCCGTGGCTCCGTTTTCCAATGTCTGTTAGGTCTATGCTTATCCTCTCTATAGGTTACTTTACTGATGGTATTATTGCCAGTTGTTTGTGGAAGTCCACGACTACCCTAATGGCTGTTTGGCTGTCAAACAGTTCCTCACATATTCTCTCACATCCGTTTCAGGCTTGGACAATAAAAAAGCGTTCTGCTTTATTATTGCATTTCTCTGCCATAAATAACATGATTCCTTTGTGAATTATCCAAAGCCGCTCGCTTCAGTCACTAGGTAATTATGTGGTTTTAGTAAAGTATAACAATTCCTCCTTCTATACGAATTGAATCTAATGATTTCTGCGGTATTTTATATCTGGGTATTTGCTCCTTCCAGATATTCTATCATTTTCTCCATCTACGGTCTCTCGTGGACATTTCCTCTACTCTTCTATAGCTTTTCCTAACCACCTCTCTTCTACTGACATCGAATTGAATTCTTACTGTTCTACTAATTGGTCTGGTCCTAGCGACAGTGTTCTTCTTTCCCTGCTATAACTCTATGTGATACCTATAGTCTCTCATCTTAGGATCCATCTGTTCATCGTAGGTGACTTGGTTCGTGTTTACAAGACTGACACTAACGTTGGTGGGCTGTTCTGATGATCACCTTGGTTCCCCACAGGAAATGATGCAACTGTCTGCAAGCTAAAATTATTACTAAGGTCTCCATATTCTGTTGCTGAGTATCGCGTCTCCAGATGGGTTTAATTTCTGGGAAAAAAAAGAGATAGTGGACTTTGCCCTAATCAACTATTACTGCATCAGTACTACTCCTACATGAGTTTGGCTAGCATCGTATCCAAACACAATGGTTTTTTAATGTTGGCCTTAGTTAAGAGGGAAGCACTAGTCAGTTATTTTTTAATATCTGAAACGCTTGGCTGGCCTTTATCCCTGACCATTTGAATGGGTTATCTTCTGGTCAAATTAGTGATAGCACTGCTATCTTTAGCGAATCTTCTATGTACTCCTATAGAAAACGCTACCATACCTCAGAAATCTTCGGGTTTCCTTGACATTAGTTGGGGGTTTCATTTTATTAAGGCTGCACATATTGTCTGGGTTGGTTGGTTCAAGTTCCTTGTTCACTACGTGTCCCAGAAAATGAACTTTTCTTTGTCTATTTCTACATTTGGCTCAGATTTTTAATTGACTCCGAATCTAGTAGAGTCCAAATAATTTATCGATCCTTTCCAAATAATTTCTCGCTAACTGAGTGCCATCAGGATTATGTCATCCAGGACATTTTAAGCCAATTTTCTGTCAGTAAGGAGTTTAGGATCTGGCTAATTGCAGAGAGAAATGCTGCATGCAATTTAATCCAAAAGGGAAGTCTTTTGAATCATATAAGGATATTCGCTTCAGCTGAAAGTGTTAGATTTCTTTTACACTTTCATCTAACGTACTTGATATACGCAATCTTTCATATCTAGGGTGGCATAGTATTATAGCCCGCTACGATTCTAGACTCTTCCAAGTTAGGTAGGGGGTGTATATCAGGGGCTAAATGTGATTCACTCTTTCTATAGTCTCGACACATCCTTTTTTACCCATTCGGCTGGGAACCCTGTTACTACAGGACTTTAACACGCAGCTGTGGAATTTTCTATATGTCATTCTCCTCCATTTCGACTCAACATTTTAGCTATTAGTTTCCTTAGCTTTCTCCGGATACCTCTATGAAACTCCTCTACACAGTTTTGGATCTAACACCTGAATATGAAGCGGGTTACAGTTTTTCATGGTGCCAGTTCTCCTGCATCTAAGATAGATAGTTCATGGTGATCTTTTATAAGGCGAAAAGATGGGTGGCCTCTCCTGTTCACATAAGTGTTCAGTCTCCTTTTTATAGAATTGACCTGTATTCGTTCCGTCGAGTACCATTAACCTCGGCTACCATCACTATCAGGGTAACATTGCGTTACTCATCCTGGTGGTGAGACAACGTGTTCCGGCCGTAACCTTGCTGTTCTTTGAAATTTCTTCTGAGTTACTATTATTATTTAAGCAAAATTCTGTACCAGGACGAACTTCAGTGTACACTACTGTTAATTAATATTGGTAGAAAGATAGTTTTTTTTCCTTTTCTTGTGTAACCTGACGCATACAGGCGCCTATATTTTGCCACAATGTTTTTTTGTGTCCACCAAGAGAGTGGTTCCCTCTACCCTCGTCCACATGACAATGCTAACCATTGAGTTATTCTGGTCTTATGGTCACACTTGCTGTATCCTTATATGACGCTTGATTTATGCCACCTCCTCTTGTACTTTTCACTCTTACGGCATGATGGTACCGTTATCGGTGTTTAACAAAATTTAAGGGTTAGCCCACATGAATTTCTTTTGTTTGTAATTGACAGTTATTCTTTAGTCATATTATGTCCTATCAAGGCTGGGTGGTGGACTAAATATGATCTGGAACAAAACTAACATCAAGAGAACTTCTATTGTTCTATCTATTCATAAGGGTATTTTTTACTCCAACTTGACCGAAGATATCAAAGCTCCTTGCCCGTTATACGGGTTAAACTAGGGATGTTAATGTGAGGTGCTTTTGTAAGTTGTAAATCTAAAGCTGCGCTCTTTTTTATAAGTGGAATATTGCTTCCTGTGTCAATAAAACTGCCCATGACGTGATCATTAATAAGCTAAGGCGGATTATGGGATTGATGTTTAACTAGTCACCGGGAAGATCCCGTCCTACCGGACAATTTGGATTCCCTCTCATACATCCTATTCTCCCGCAATCGAAACAAGAGTTGCTATTTGTCTTCCTTCGACATCCTGCGGCGAGGGGTTGTTCATTATACAGTAGGGGACAAAACATTGTGAATCCCTTCTCCAAGCTTAAAACTCGACGGCTTCTGGTCGTTACCTACTTTCAAGGCTTGTAATTTCCTTTCATCCCTTCCATATGGTGCACGCAGTTCTCTAACCTCTGACTGACTAGCCGACAGTCCCTGTGACTGTCTCCTGGTGTGTTGCGGAGTACTACTCTGGGAAGGGGTGTTTTACTATCTGACGGCTGCGTGGATGCGTTTTACCGCGAAACATTCGTTTGGTGTTCTTCCGATGGCAATGGCACTCTCCCCCCGGCTCCACCTCTACATCTATGGTTTTTTTCCCCCCTAGAGGGATTGTCATCCATAAAACGTTCTAAATTCTCTTCTGTGACTTGGCAATCCTCGCATAGTTGTTTCGTAATAGTTATTCTCGGGGATTTATCCCGGGTATTTTGACTTGATTCGATGGCGTATTTGCATTTGAGTTTATTTGCAAAGTCTTGTGGATCTCCATACAGTCATACTGGACTGTCAGGAAAGAATACTGTTAAGGATTCTGGTCGACATTATCTGTCTGTTCGTATCGCTACCAATAGTTAAGGTGTTCCATGATCTAAAATCATGCTGACTGCGGCCATTCTGTATCAATAATGCTAATTGCGGATCTACTCATAGTCATAGTATCTCTTTCTCTCCTCCAAATCCTCTGAACAAACTTTCTACTGGAAAGAAAACTGTCAACTCCCCTCTGCTTCGATTACCTTGTAAATCCCGAGTTCAGTATTGTATATCTCTCGGCTTTATCACATGATCTAATAGGTCTCCTAACTTCCTGCTCCTCCCTCTTATTTTTTTTCAAAAATAACTAAACAGTTTCTTTCGTCTTTGCTACTTCTTGTTCATCCACTTGAACTGCTCGTATTGTTCGGGACGGGTTCGGACTTCTGTGTGTGACCTTCTCTCCTTCATAAGCTCTCTACCAATTGCTTCCTTTTGAGGAAATCCTCCAATACCTTTACTTGAAAAATCCATTAAAATCCTACATCTCAAAAAAAAAATTACCCTACCGTAATTTCTAAAAAAACAATATCTTCCATGGATTTTTTTAACTAGTGTTGGGCTTCCACGGTGGCTATTTAAACCCCACGACAGCCCTATGAAGGCTTACTTGTGGGAGCGTATCCTTTTCCAAGCCTCAAACACTGATATAGCATGTTATGTCCTAATTACGGGGGTGTGACCCGCCCTACCTAACGCCTGCACTGCCGCCAAGGCCTGAGGTTGCTGTGATACATTTACTAGCTTCTCATTATAAACCCCTGCTCGTCCTACCGAAACGCACCCCGGTCATACCTTAAGCCTTTGCATAGGGTTGGCGTTAAAGCTTTAATGTCCTATACTGAGTTAGTTCTTTATTTAATTTATTGTTTATTGCCCTGACTTATTCTATAAAAATTTTCTTGTTATTGATCTCCTAGGTAATGGTCGGTTATGATCCTTATGTTCTATATACAAATCCTTATATCAATTTCAGCACGTGCCTGCCAATGTTTCTAATACTTCTAATATTTCACTATTTCTTCAACTCTGACTGTTGCCTTTAATATCATACGCCTACCATAGGATGACTAAACTCAAATTCTTTCGGTAATACTCAGTTGAGTCTGTCATTACAAGGAAGGTTCCTAGCCTTGCGTCCGGCGCTCTGTAAATTTTACTGTTACGTTTAGGCACATCCACCTCCACAGTTATGAGAGGGATCTGGCTATGTCTACTAACGCTACTTATACAGGGATATGATCACGTGTAACGGCACTTGCAAAAAAAACTAACTAACCAAGGAGTCTAGTGGCTCCTGGGTAAGGCGGAAAACCATCGAAGGATCCAACCGCTGTCACCATTAGTTGTGCCCACATTGAGTGTATAGGTGCGTAGTCCGGTTACTCTGTGCCACCACACATGTAGTTGGAAAAAAATATATAAATGAATAAAATAAAATAAAAGAGGTGAGAAAAGGAAGTACTGTTTGGATACTAAATAATATTTCGTTAATAAATATCATCCAATATATTTCTCCCTTTGCTTGTAATGGTAATAATTATACATCCACAAGTTGTCTTAAATATAAGTTTCTTCTCCCCTACGATACGCACGCGTAATGTGCCTAAAGTCGTTATTTTAATAAGTTTACTATCTCTGGTAACTTCCGTTGCACTGCTACCACATTAACGATACGCACGGCATAATGCTCACGTCGTTATCATAATATAGTTTCTATCTCTGGTAAATTCGGTTGCACGTTACCACATTAACGATACGCACGCGTAATGCTCAAGTCGTTATCCTAATATAAATGTGGTCTATCCCACTTCCAAAGTTTACCTCTCACTTATTTTTTTCTGTTCCCTTCTGTTCCTTGGCCCACACGGTATGGATTGTAATATGCTGTAGTTGCCCTCTCTGCTAATTTTGACCGCTTGGTACCCCTGGTCCGCAAACAGCTCCTACCTGGGGCCCTTTACCAAGGGCGAGAATATCACGCTCCCCACAGGCGACTTAATCAGCGGAACGTCGAGATGCCTTCGAAAGTTATACCACAAGTAGAACCCCCCTTCTCACCTCGTTCGCTACGTGTCTAATTACTACGGCTTAAAATATTAAGTCTCACAGTGATTCAGGTCTGAGGCGTGGAGGAAAATCCTCGTTAGCTTTGATACTTATATGTTATTCCATCCTTCCCCTATAATGTAATTTCTCTCGTTACACGCATACATACAACATAACATTGGCATATATAAAATATATATATAATATATATATTCATATATATATATATATATATATATATATATATATATATATCCATATATATAGTATATATGGAGATTATATATATACGTATATACTTTATATATATATTATATATATATTTTAGATATATATATATATATATATATATATATATATATATATATATATATATATATATTATATCAATATATAATTTATCTCTTTTTTATAGAGATATATAATATGGAATAGTACTATCTATATATATATATATATTATATATATATATAGATATTATATATATATATATATATATATATATTAAATATATTTATTATATTTAATATTTTGTGATGCTTGCACACAGGTCTTCATTGATGAATATACCAGTGTAAGGAGTTTACAGTTTTAAATGGGGGTTTTGTGAGCTAAGACTTCACCTACCAATCTAAATTTAAATTACATTAACTCCGGGTTCTTGTGACTCACTGTATAGCTATCAGTCCAGGATTAAACACGGGGTAAACAAACAAAAAAAACACAAGGTTTAACTAATTATTTCTAAATTAACAAATTTAAACAAATTAGCACGCCAGCTATCTTTAATCAAACCATTCACTCCCTAAATAACTTTCCTTAATTATGCCTACGATAACCTACTGTCTCTGGTATCTGGCTGGGGAATAGATATAAGGGGTTATGAATAGGATTAGGGTGTCTTACACTTTCACCGAGGAACCTGTAGCCTTGGTCCTTTCGTCGGTGTAAACACGTGGACGAACCTCCACGCTCGGCGACTCGTCCTTCGACTCACTCAGCGCCCCCAGCCTCCGTCTGCCTCTACCTTCTCCTCCTTATCATCGCTGTGTGGCTCGCCCTGCATCTGGCACGCAGGAAACAAAAACACCAGGACACGCAGGCATGGAAGGAGGTGTGTCGAAGAGGTCCCGAAGACGTCCTCGGCTGGAGCAGTTGTTTTCGTGGCCAGTACCTGTAAGAGAGTGTGAGAGGCAGGACGTCCTGCTTCCGCTCCAAGATGGCGGCTGCTGGCGTTGCCACTTCGCACCATCCTAACGGAGTTTTCTACTTCTCCTTTTTTCACTATGGCATGCTTTCCTAGCAATCACGACATGCAATTTACAACGGGCGTTTCTGCTAACGTACCTGGCTATTCATTGGAAGGCAACTTCGAGCCCAAAACACCTCCCCACGCCAGCGATTTCTGGCCACCCTTTCCCGCAACCAGGAAAAACAATAACTGGCATCCGTCAGCAGGAACAAAAGTCTGGCGCGACGCGCAAGATATGGGGACTTGAATGCCTAAAATAAGTCTAGCCATTACAACCAGATCCTTTCAGTTTCCTGGAATTCCGGAGAAATGCTTCACGATCAGATTCTTCAGGTTGCCAAAAGCCCTTTGGCAATCGTCCATCCAGACGAATGACCGGTGGGAACTGAGCAGGTCCGTAAGAGGAGCAGAGACCTGGGCGAAGTTACGGCAAAACCGACGGTAGTATCCCGCCATGCCCATAAATTGCGTTAGCTCCTTATTGTTGTTTGGTACACTGTAGTGCTGGATAACCTCCACCTTGGCCGTGATAGGAGCTAGTTTGCCTTCTCCCACAACATGTAGATTACTAAGGTAGTGTACTACGGCTCTAAGAAGTATCAAAATATATATTAACTACCATGCTTAGAATGGTATAATATATATTTATATAATGAATATTTGTATTTATATACAATATTTATATAATAAATACTTATATTTATATACAATATTTATATAATAAATACTGGTCTGTATTCTGGGATGAGTAGTGCTGGTGAAAGTGTGGGGAAGGTGTATCGGCTTCTTTCCTGTGAATTAATGAGTAAGACAAGGGTGCGTCCTATGCCCCATCACTTTTTCAAACGCTTGTATGGACTGGGTATGGGACCAAGGTGTAGATCAAAGTGATGTGAACATACGTCCCGGGCAACCACCAAGATCATGATCTTGTTTGCCGGACGATGCTAATCTTTGACTGAGTCGCTGGAGGTCCTGGTGATGGCTCTCGAGGCGCTGAACGAGGAGGCAAAGCCTTTGGAAACTTGAAGGTATCCTGGCTCAAGACCAAGGTACCAGGGTGTTTGGAGACTTACTAGATGAAGCAAGTACAGTCTGTTCATGCGTGGTGGCGCGGACATTGAGATCTTGGAAAGTTTTAATACATTGTAGCGCAGTCCTAATGACGGCGGGGTCACGTCAAGAAGTCTACGGCGACTGCCAGTAGGCCCCGGTGTTATGGGACTAGCTCAGCGGGAGTATTTGGCGTTGTACGGTACCTGTGCAGGAGGACAAGATCCGGATGTCAAGTCGCTTGTTGATCCCTGTCTTCTCCATATGGTTGTGAGACATTGGACACTAAATAGTGACTGAAGAGACGAATCCAATGCCGTTGGTAATAAGTGTCTTCGCAGAATCATGGTGTATCGCTGGATGATTACGTATCAAATCAGCGATTGCACGTGAGACTGAATCGAGCCATACAGCATTAGTCCGTCAGAGCCAACTTCGGATATATGGGCATGTGGCACGTACCCTGGAAACGATCCTTCCCATCGGGTTGTATCTTGTAGAGACAATCCGGCGTGGGGAGGCCAAGGGGCGCCCACAAGGTCGTGATGGGCAAGTTGATGTTTCTTGTCGAGAGCTGGCTGGTATGGGAAAGGAGCCTGCATGGAAACTCGCGCGTGGTGAACCCCGGGAGTGACGTCGTTAGGGTGGGCGAGGCGAGCGCCCCCCGGCGTATGCCCCAATGATTGATGAGTGATGACTTAGAAAGGTGGCAGGTTGAAACACAGTCACGGCCAGACTTTAATTGTGTGTAAGTATAGTTTCACACGAGGTAACACGTCCACAATCAAATTACTCCTGCCAGGTAGTTGAACACCGATCACACGTCCACAACAATTAACTCCTGCCGAGTGGAGAAGCGCCCTAAAGGATGAAACGACTCCTCCTAATCCCTAACACAGGAAAAATACCAACCTGGAAATCACACCGTGCTTACACAAAGACGAGGTAACCAGGCGGCCGAGACCCGCTCTGGTGAGAGGCTAAAAGCAGAGAGAGCGACCCGCCACTCATTCAGTCCCGAGGTCAGGTGAGGGTTGGTTGCCGATCCTCACCAAAGCGAGATAAATAGTTTTCTCACATTTTAGATTTTCCCATTAGTTTAGCTAATAACAATAATTTAACAATAACAAAATAACACAATAATAACTGATAACAATATTATCAAATAAGGAACAAACAGTACGAGGTCTAGGTCGTACGAGGTAGAGGTTCAGCTCTGCCAGCCGTTAGACCCTTTCTGTGACATACGTATCGTATACACGACATTACGTATCGGCTGTACCCACGCTAGAAAATAACACTCAGGAAGTAGAACAGAACCACCCGAAACTATTCCCCGCATGTGCTGTCACTCGTACCATGAGCAAAACCTTTGCAGAGGCACCCGTAACTGAGAACTGTAATCCTACACTTGACCTTGTCGACCAACCTTATGGCGGGTCTGATACCCTGACAGAGGATTTTACACTCGTGGTTTGTTTGACCCATGCCCACTGCGGACGCTCACTGCTCCCGCCACCCAGTAGTTCCACTGTTAACTTTTGGAGACAGCCCCATAACCATGGAAAAATGTATTCACGAACAGTCTCGTGACCCTGAGCTGGAAGTTTATTTTGATTGTCAGCTTGAGGGTGCTGGCGCTGATGAGACTTCAAATTGTTTTTATCTCAAGTCGGGTAAGTTGATGCCCCTTAAACGTTCCATCAAGCCACACTTGGGAGATGGTTCATCAGATTGTTGTTCCTAAGTCTCTAAGGCAGGATATTTTGGGAATAGCACATGACGGGGCTGGTGGTCACCTGGGAGTATGCAGGACCTACCAGAAGGTACTATCCCACTTCTTTTGGACAAAGTTAATAAAAGATGTTAGTTCTTACTTAGTACATGTCTGGTCTGTCAAGCAACTGGTAAATCTGGCACAGGAATTAAACCCGCTCCTCTTAGAGACTTAGACCAATACCTGTCATGGAGGAACCCTTCAGTAGAGTTATCAATGATTTGGTGGTCACTTACCTATGAGTAAAGGGGCACCAGTATTTGCTCAACCATAAGGATGTGGCACCCGATATCGGAGGACATCCCCTCTGCAGCATCCATACTAAAACTGGTGTTTGTCATGGCCCTTATCAAGTTCTTCAATAAGCTGGGAACTGCTTGCGGTTGTGCAGTCACACCAGGGATATAATTCACCTCTAGGATGTTTCAGGCAGGTCTGGAGTACCCTGGGGGTCCAACAGGTCAGCGTCCAGTATGTTCAACCCCAAAGTCAGGGAGCCCTTTGAAAAGTTCCATAACATCATAAGACTATGCCTAAAGTTTTGTTTGGAGACAGAAAGGACTGAGACGACGGGATTGATATCTTATTATTCTTTAGGGATAGTGTTCACGAAATTCTGGTTTCACCCCATTTCAGCTGGATATTATGGTATGGGTTAGGGAACCATTGAAAGTCTGACGAAATCTTGGGTGTGGGATGTGAGATGAAAAAATATTACCCCTGTTGTAGCTTTGTTACAAAACATTTTAGGATAAAACGCGAAGTGCCATTATATTTGCCCACTCCCCCCTCGGTTAAAGCTCAAGAATGAATGAAGGATTACTTTGATAAGTCTCCATAAGGGAAATTATGCGACCTTTCAGGTGGCGACCAGTGTTAGCTCTCTTACCCTACCAATAGCATCCTTTGCATTCAGTATAATGGCCCTATGAGTGTGGAACAGATTAATGATGTAAATACAAAATTGGAAGTCCAGAGAGCGTAAGAAGAAGCGCTGTTCATGTAAACTTTATTGGAAAAATTTCTTTTTCACGTGCCCAGTCGAAACCAGTGGTATACACAAGGTAATGCTGGGAACTTTAATGGGATTAGGTAAAGAATGTGAGAATGATCCTTCGCCATTCGTTGGTTTTCCAAGTTGTGCAATTCTGATGTAATCTTGTATCTAGGATAGTAAATTAAAAGCATACTGTCCCTGCCATGCAGGCGAGATTAAGCATTCTTCTGCAGGACCACCGGGTCTCTTCGGTGGCTGTTTCCTCTCCTCTGCCCATTGCTTCCCCATTGATGTGGATGTCCAAGAAAACCGCACCCATTCGCAGGCCCCTGACCGCCCCAGCGCTCAGGAAAAGAAATTCTGAGGAAAGAGGTCAGAGCGTCTACAGCAGCAGTGCCTTCATCCGTCCACTAAGATGAGTCCCGGGAGCTTCCTCAGTAGTGCTGTTTTCCAGGCTGGTGGGAGCTTTCGCTCTGACTTATTGAACCGTCGACTTTTCAGGAAGAAAAATAAGACCATTCGACCGAGACCACCGAGAGACAAGCGCCTGTGGATCGCCGTGACGTCACACCATAAGGATACAACCGCTCCGCTCCCAGTACCAAGTTTACTACCTAATATACTGTTTTATCAGTATAAAAGATATACTGTTAATCTTCGGAAATGTTTGTCTATAATATTATCAAATAAAAAAACCGTAAAACACACAAAGAAAATGCCATATGAGACTTTCAAGAAATATGCATTAACTTAAACTCTTCGCATTTAAATATTTTGCTCGCAACATTTTACATGGGAGAATATTCAAATAGAAGCGAAGTTTAAGTAGCTTTCCATTGATATATTCGTTTAGATGATAATGAAATTAGCGCCATGCATAAAATTAGCGTTAACTAAATATAAAATCATGAAATTCGGGTAATTTTTTTCATACTAATATAGGTTTATCAGTATAAAATATATTACTGTGATCTGAGAATATGTTGGTCCTTATAATTATTATCAATAAAAAAACCGTAAAACATACTAAGAAAATGTCTTATGAGACTTTCAAGAAATATGCTATGAAACTTTAATACTTTTCGCCAGTTAATATTTGTGACGAAACGTTTCATTGGGAGACTATCAAGAGGCAATTATTAGCTTTCCATTGATATATGTCCTTTCTGATAAATGATCTAGAACCATGCAAAATTAGCGTTAAACTAAATAACTAACATCATGAAATCGGGTTAATTACCCGAGATTCATGATGTTATTTATTAGTTTTAACGCTTATTTAATGACATATTCTAATTGAATTTTATACAGAAAAAGGAAATATATCAAGGAAAGCTAATAAAGTTCCGCTTCTATTGATAGTCTCCATGTATAAAAGTTTTTTCACAAAATATAAATGGTGAAAAGTTTAAGTTCATGCATATCTTCTTGTACAGTCCATAATGGTATATTCTGTTAGTGTGTTTACGGTTTTTTATTTGCAATATTATAGAACAAAACATGTCCGAAGATAACAATATATATTTTTATACTGATATAAAACATATATTAGGTGAGAAATTACCCTGATTCATGATTTTTTGATATTTAGTCATAAACGCTCATTTATCATGCCGCTAATTTCATTTAGTCACTAAACGAAATATATCAATGAAAAGCTAATTAAAACTCCACTTCTATTGGTACTCTCCATGTAAAATGTTTGCGAGCAAAATATTCAAGCGAAAGAAGTTGAAGTATAAAGGCAGTATTTCTTGAAAGTTCATAATGGATTTTCTTTGTGTGTTTGCTGTTTTTTTATTTCGATAGTATTTGATAGAACAAACATTTCGAAGATGAACAGTATATCTTTATATACTGATAACAATAGTATTGAGGTAGGTAAACCTTCGTAACGGGGAAGACGGAGCGGGTTTGTATCCTTATGGTGTGACGGTCACGGGCCGATCCCACCAGGCCTTTAGCATCTCGGTGGCACGATACGACCCGATGCCTTCCCTCTATCCCGGAAGGAGGACATTATCGGACTATGTGGGCCCAGCACGTTACGTGACCAAGCCGACCTTCTTCAGGGCATATTATCAATGTGCCATTGACCAGGGACGTGCAAACCTATCTAAGCCCTCGTCACTCCATTGGCCTCTGGGAATTTGTCATCCTGACCTCGGGATGCGGAACGCCCGCGACCTTCCAGAGTTTGATGAAAATACCAAAAGAAGACCTACCTGGCGTCCGGGTGTACCTACCGATTTGGGGTTGGAGTTGATACTTGAGGGGGCCAATCGGAGGCGCAGGAACTCTTTTAACATTCTGGCCGAGGCCAATTCATTCGGTGAATCTGGGCCAAAAGCGAGTTTGCAATTCCGTGTAACATTCTTAGGGCAGCGTTGTGGCGAGAGGCAAACTAGATTATATCACAGCCAAGGTGGCGGTTATCCAGCACTACCCTGTTCCAAACAACAGATGAGCTCATGACGATTTATGGGCATGGCGGGATACTATAAAAGAAGAGCTGAGCAGGTCCGTAAGAGGAGCAGAGGACTGCGGCGAAGTTACGGCTAAACCGACCAGTATACCGTCGATTAGCCGTAACTTCGCCCAGGTCTCTGACTCCTCTTACCGGACCTAGCATCAGTTCTTCTTTATATGTTCCCCTTTCCTCGTAAGACGTTTTAACAAGGGCATTTTGAGGGGGGGGGGGGGGCACGGGTCACAGGAAGAGTAATTTATAGCTCCGTCCACACTAGCGGGCATTGACCCGCGGGCACAAGCGAGCAGTTTTGCCTGTGGACGGCTCACCGCTTGTAGCCCGCGGGCAAACGAGTTAAAATGCCCGCCGATAGTAGGGATCGGAATGTTTTTTCACCAGGCACCGCCTGCCGCGCCAGGCAAGTGCGTCGCTGCCAGAATACGAGGTTACATGTGGAGCCTTTGGAGTGCGAGGAAGTGGAGCCACCCGTCTTTTTCTCCCACTTTTGTCCTTTCTCCTTTTTCAAGACACATAGCAATGATTATGGGTACACAGGGCCAGCTTATTACGGTCCTCTTGCTTCAGCTTGTTGTCGACCCGATACCAGTTTTCCTGAATAGAGAACGGCTACACTCCTGGCTGCCTCAGCTGTGCCTCTGACTGGGCCAGGCCAGGCTCTGCTATGTTGGACAACAGTTTCAGTGTGCCCGCGGGCTTTGCCCCCACGTGACGGGCACTTGCCCGCGGCGGCTTTGCCCGCGAGTGTGGATCGGAGCTGTTACGGCGGCAAAGCTGAACCGCGACCTCGTACGAGCTAGGACCTCGTTACGTGTTTGTTCCGAATTTGATATATTGTTATCAGTTATTATTGTGTATTTTGTTATTGTTAAAATTATGTTATTGGCTAAGCTCATCCCAATCTAAAAGGTTGAAAACATGTTTATCTCGCTCTTGCCTTTGTTTGTTTGTTTAGGAGGATTGGAACCAACCCCACCTGACCTCGGGACTGAGTGAGTGGCGGGTCGACTCTACTCCTGTTTTTAGCCTCTCACGAGAGCGGCGTCTCAGCCGCCTTGATACTCGTCTTTGTGTAAGTCCGGTGTGATTCAAGGTTGCGTTTTTTTAACGTGTTACGATTAGGAGAGTCGTTAGGGCGCTTCTCCACTCGGCAGGAGGAATTGGTGTGGACGTGGATCGGTGTTCAATACTGGCAGGAGTAATTCGATTGTGGACGCGGTACCTGTATTACAACTACCAAACCAATATATTAAAGTCTATGGCCGAGGTGTTTCACCTGCCCACCGTGCTAAGCATGGTAGTTGATATATAGTTTGTATACTTAGAGCCTTAGGTACACTACTTGTACCCCTCGACCAGTTGGGGCACATAGCAGGCTCATAGTTGTAACAGCGTAGTTGGCAGTTCTCTCCTATTGATAAGCTTTGTAACGGTGAATCAATGGCGATTTTCTTCCTGTCTCGCTTGCTTCCGTTGAGGCAGTTGACTCGTTCTTGTGGCTTGTGATGCTCACACATGTTCTTCTATGATGAATATAGCAGATACTTATCAGTATCCTGCATTCGGAGTATAGCTGCACGATCAGTAAACTTTTGAATCTCGCCATAATTGTTTGAGGACGTGAGGATGAAATGCGTCCAACAAGATGACCACGTTCGAGGTCAGAATTGAAGTTGCATGTTTTTTTCAATATAATTATCTTTGTTCACCTGTAGTAACAGTTTGCCCACGTTTCACCAGCAGACACAGTTGTGGGTGGTGTGGAGTTTTTTGTGGTAATTTTTTAATGTCATCTAGTTTGTATTCATCTAGTTGTATTTTACAGGGCCTGAGCTACAGCTCCGTATGGCCCCGTTTCCATAGCTACATTTGTTATCATTAATCCTTAGTGCCTAGAGAGGCCGAGCCACCATTCGTTTTTTTTTCCTTTGGCGATGCGTGTCGGAAAACCCCCGGATAACAAACGGTACCCATTCACTGGGGTTGACAGGCTACGGGTTTAAGAAAGACCAGCCGTCTGTCTTCGCTCCTACCGGGGATTGAACCAGGGACTGTCGCGGTGTGAGCCGAGCGTGCTTAACCGCGACACTATACGGAGACCCTAATGCGTGTGTGTGTGGTGTTTGTTGTGTGTGTGTGTGGGGGGGGGGTGGGGGTTATTCACCATTGGTTTGTTCACGCGGCGGACTCGCCCGATCGCCAGTCCACCCTCACGGTGCGAGCTTGAAGCTCATTATTATCTGATCTTGGTAATGCGGGGGACCTTACACAACATACACACCATCCCCTGCCAAGCGGAAAAATACCGCTGAATTAGTCAGATGAAAACACCCCGAGAAGCAGTGAGGATCGAACCGGTAACAGTGGAATGGCAGGACAGCACGATATCTCACTTGACCACGTCGGCGGTGTGTGTGTGTGTGGTGTGTGCGTGTGCGTGTGGTGTGTGGGTGTGTGTGTGTTTTATTTTTTGTGGAGAGGAGGATTAATTCTCAGGACAACTATTCAATGAGTTTCATTTGATCCGTAAACGGAAACAATATACTAATGTGTGTTCTTCCAACTATTCTCAAAATCTCGTCTACAGAAACGAACGTTGTCTCTTACTAAAACCTGACGCTGCTCCAAAGTAATTTGATAATTTTCTCGGAAGCATTATCGATAATGGAGGTTTATGCCGTGAGCCGAGATTGTCTGAAAATACAAACAATATATTCATAGAGCTTTGTTCACTCAGGAAGATGGATGTTAGTCTCCGGACCCCGATACAACGACAATTCTAAGGGGACAGAGATATTCAATGGCGATGTGTTGCTTTTGTCCAGGAAATCAGCCTCATCGTTTGCTTTTTGCTGTGTGTATGAGTTTTTAAATGTCTTGTGGATACGTAACATCCCAGGTTGTTAACGTGTCAAAGACGGATTTAATATAGCTTCATGCCAGACGTCAAACTGATAGTAAAATATAAAAGAAAGAAGTTCTCTTGCCGAGTCAAGTTCATTGTGGGGTGCCATTTTTCCTGATTTGTTCGATTTTCACGCGGTCGGACAAACGACCTTTTTCACTTCAGATAGGAAGTAATGCATTTTGGAAACTATCCATTAGGATGCAGGTTCGTTGGTGACTTGATAGCAACAAGGGCAAGAGAGTGAGTGTCGAGTCTGTCGCAAGTATCAGTGTGAGGATGGAGCGGGTGAGGATGGAGGTATGACAGGGGTAGGAGAGAAGCAGAGGAAAAAGTGTGTAAAAAAAAGAAAATAGAAACAAAAAGAAGAGTAAATAGAGCGGAACATTTATTATAATGTACGATGAACAAAAGCAAAACGAACACACTTTTTATAAGGGGGAATATGAGAATGATAAAATATCACATATCCAAATAAGGAAAGTATTTTGTCCCCTTCGTTTGACCTTTAGGACTGTAGGCATTTTATCTTCGTGGAGGGTTCAAGTGGTTGGCCCGCATGTCTTACTGGGGGCTGTGATAGAGTGGCCCTCTCCCGCGTGCCGCAGGATGGATATTTTAGTGACACTGACATCTTAGTGACGAATAAAGGCACGTGCCGTCCTTTGGTGCCTACACCGCACTCGCAGTTAAAATGAGGTGTGATGGGAGAATGTGGGTGTCTTCAGACCTTGGCGATGGAAGAGAGAGCTGCTCCGGCTGGCCTTGAACTCCTGTCCTTGAGGTCACCACCAGTCCCAGAATTATAACCATCCCGGCCACAGCGTAACATGGCCGAAAGAGTTGTCCCCGGTGGGCGAACTCCGCAACCGTAAGCTTTTCACGAAACTTTCAGACGCTAATCCACTCGGGTCTACCGTCTCCCAAATTGAATATGCTGATGGACTGGATTTATTTTTAGTAGAAAAAGCACATTTATTGTGAAAAAGTGTAGAAAATCATACAAGCGATGGTAAATGATACAGGTGTAAGATTTTTTCTCTTAGGTACAGAATCTGCCAAAAACGACAAGTAGGACGAAACTTTTGGCTGGAAAATTTAGGGACGCAGTGACTGCTGCAGTGGCTTAGAAAACATTTTTAAGAAAAAGTGATGGGAGGAGAGCTGTAGAACAAACAAAACTAAGATTGTTGTAATTGCAGGCGTGCCAATGATCATAATTGGGTAACTGGAAGGGGTTCAAGGACGTGTCTCTGTTATGTGAACCGTTGCTAAAGACTTCTGATACATAGTCCATCGACATAGAGGCCACCAACGTACTTGCCCGACCACTGATTTGCATCCACGTTGTTTGCATGTTTGCGTGTTTACTTGTGTTATAAGATGTGTGTACATCTTCCTATGAGTATTTTAGTGTGTACTTTCCACATCAATAGTCTATGTTCTGGTTATCTCCTTTTTCGCGAGCAATTTCCACTCACATAAGGTACTCACCATAAAAGCCGGGAGATGAGTTATGTCCAGAACAAACGTTTCAATCACGTTTATACGGCTGGAACGTTATCTGTGGTTTCGTGACGATGTACGAGCATGCCACGCGTAGTTAAAAGGTAGTATAATTATGTAAATCTACATATATACACTTGACAGGAAATGTATAGGAGTCCCTGGTTACAATCTCCATTTCTTACCCTGGTAAAAGGCTATCGCCGCTCTGCGTCTGTAGTTGCGGCGGAAGCGCCGCTCCTGTCATGCCCATGTTTACAACTTACGTCTGGTAATCTATCACACATATAGTAAATCTGAATCCCTTTTACTTAACAATATATAAAGTAGCAAGTATGTTTTTACCATAGAAAGATGGTCCTCTCTCCAAACTGGCCGGTTTATCTATATTGCTGACCCAGCAGTAATGCAACTTGGGCCCGGCAATACAATGTGCCTCACCCATACCTATCACAACCATACGGCATACATCTGCCTTAACATCGTTTCGGTTCACGCGCCTGGCGCGCCACGTGGCATAAGATAATTATTCTAAACATGTTTCAAAGATGTGACTACCGGTCAGACTTATGAAAGATTGAGCTTTTCACGTAAAAGAACTTCCCCAACGTGATAGCTCGCTGAACACAACAAGTAGTTATAGTACATCGGGATAAGAAAAACAATGGGGTTTAGGTTAATTAGGAGAGGCGTTCCAGAGCCGCGGCATACGCGAATTCGTCAGAGAACTTGATCTCAGAGAAGGTATTAGTAACAAAAAATATTCTAGAAGAAGCTAAAACTCTGAAAGGAATTTGAGTCGGAAACAAGCGAGTGGAGACGTTTATTGTATGAAGCTTCCCGGAAGCATAACAAAAATCCAACACTAACATAGTTACTAGAAAATCGTTGATTGGAAGTTCCGTAAGGTCCCAAACGGCGGGCACATGATGTCGCTCATAAAAGAAAAAGATGATACCCATGACGCGGATTCAATGCGCGTAGCTAGACTACCTTGTAAAAAATGTCAAATTCCACACTAATGCCACTGAAAAAGGAAGAAAGCAAATAGTGAAAGCGGTAAAATAGATTCCCTAGTCGGCCAGATGCATAGAGACAGATCGGCAGACCACTAAAACTAGAGATGATAGTAAGTCCAGTGTTATAAATGTTGATTAACAGAACAATTGAAAAGGTTCCACCGTAAGTTTCCAAAAATCTCTGATAGGATTAAAGGGGACGTGCCACTACAAATAACCATCATGTAAGCGTTGCTACAAGAGGGTCAAGACCGGATAGTAGTGCTGAATTAACACCGTCTGAACAAAGGGTTGCAAATTTACTTCATCGGGACCAATTTTGTGTATGTAAGAAATCCTTCTCAGTAAAAAGACTCACGGGTACTCTTCCCACTAGCCTGCATTCTACCAGTTGGCTAGGGCCGCATTATCGGAAAAACGGACCACATGGGACTAGGAGTCAAAACCTGTAGTAAATGGGCAAAGAAAATAAGTCAGTTGAGGCACAACGCACTGTCAGCACTCATTATCCCGGGACTGCGGAGCCAAAGATTTTTTAGTGCACCAGTGTGGGGATGTGATTCAAAACAGGACCTTACAGAATTGGATGAATATCACATCAACGTCACGGTAGTAAAAAATCAGTATCCGACAATATATTTATTTTCAACCCAAACGATGGGGTTGTGGTGTGGTGTGGTCGGGAGCTGAAATATCTGGCGCGAATGGCACCAAACCGCTGGCGAGAGACTGTTGAGGTGGGTCAGGGGTGCCACTCCTTGGGATTTTTCAATATTTTGAGGGGATATTCAAGTATTTATCCAGTAGTTTATATCAAGGGTAAGCATGGGACTATTGGGGAGGCGGTAGACGCGAGTGGTTAGCGTCTTCGACTGGCGTTATCGGACCGAGTTCGATCTCCGAAGAAAACCAAAAACCTTTCTGCACCTGTCGAGTGGCCTAAGAACACCCACTAGCCGGCCCATCAAGATCTACCTTGATTGCGAGTGCCCTCGGAGGGACACAGGGGGCGCATGAGCCTCTAATCACAGGCGTCACATAAGAATCCTGCCTGCGCCAACACGGGCGGGACCAACCATACACGAGCCCTCAAGTGAAACCTCCAGAGACTACCATCCGAGCCCTGGGTCACCACTGCTTACAGGCGCTATAGGCACAAATGTAAAGAAAAAAAAAAAAAAAAAAAAAATGTATCGTTGTATCGTACGTGAGATACACTACTGGAGAAAGTTATACATAATATTATCTATCAATGCATCTAATTCAATGTTTAATTTCGGCTTTATATGCAAAGAATGCATGCGCATGTTTTATTGATAACTGTTTTAATTTCATATTGATGATAATGCTTATAGGATCACATTATCACCAGTGAAAACATAATACAAATAAAAAAATTTGATGAACAGGAAAAGGATTTTGGTAATCATAATAACTAATTTACACACTTATGAGTATTTTTATACCTGATATCGTGCAAGACATTATAGCAATAACAAATACAATGTACATAACAATTGGCTATGTACTCATGTTGCCAAAAGTTTTTAATAAGGGTTATCAGGCCAGGGATGTACCTAATTTCGCAAAGAAGAAAGATCTGATCGGTACAACCGGTGGCCCATACACAGTTAATGTGTTTACATCCCACTGTCGTGATATCCATACCGATGATACGACGCCAATTTTATGTAAACAAAACACTTACGTCATTCGTGATCATTATTAGTTACTTTCATTACTTCATTTTCATCACAATATAGGAACATACTCTCAGTATTCTGTGCCTTACTAGCACACTCTGTGTGTATTCATGCGGACACCAGAAATCATTAATTGGTAGCGTGAAAATTACATCGAAAATGAAAAATAAATACTCCAAAAAAAAAAAAAAAAACTTACCTCAAAATCCAGCACGGTCGCCATTAAACCCCTTAATCAGCTGCGTGTGCCCGTTTTCCCTAATAGCTGTTAGGAGGGAGCCATCAAACCTAGAAATGTGGCCTATGGGCAATCATAGCAAACATACCGATATAGGCAGTTGGCTATAGCATAAAATTATATTTGGTTTTAAATTAAGGCCTCCGAATTAAAAAATATTTATAATTAAAAATATACAAGGAAGTATTAAGTAAATAAATAACTAATGGAACAAAAAATTCATAATATGTGGAGAACCCAGGACCAGTTTGGCAGATTGCCCCATTTTTGTGGGGGCCCCCTGATTGTGGGGGCCCCTGGGCAGCTGCCCAACCTACGCCCACTCCTAAATCCGGCCATGAGTAGTGAGCATAATTCGTAATATGTTGGGCGCCTGGCGTACTTCACTGTAGTGGGACTTCACTGTTATCTACGGTAGAACATTTGAATTCGTAAATTATGTTAGCGATAAGAGCTTTAGGTATAGAGTCTTTTATTTGAAATGTGTTTCTTAAGGTAAATGGATTAGTAAAAATAAATTTAAATTTTGAGTTCGGAAGGTGTAACTTAAGTAGATCATGAGTTTTTGCGAATGAGGGTAACTGAGATGGCCGTTCAAATGGAAGTTTATATTAGTGTGTGTCTAATGTAGGTTCGTGTTGGTTCGAACTTGGGTGATTACTTTTTCATTTAGAATTTGGAGATAAGTGTTTCAAGTAATTGAGGGGTAGCCATTATTTGAAAAATATAGTAAGGAATTTGATTTCATATCAAGCAAACCAATTAGAAGAGAAAACCTATAGCATCTGTGTAGTAAGGTCTTAATAGTATTGATTTTAAAAAGGTTTGGGATGATGAAACATATGGGTTCTAAGCAGAAAGTAGGTTTTTCTATAGACTGAGGTGGTAAGATAATTATTTTTACGAGTAAAATAGGATATCAAAAATGGTAGTGATAATGGTTTTCTAACCTTCATATGTGAACTTAATGTTTGGGTGCTTAGAGTTAAAGCGTTCAGAAACTAAGGGAATGTGTTCGGTATTTTCAAAGAGTAAAAAAGTGTCGTCTATATACGTTTATAATAAAAAGGTTTAAAAAGCTTAGCGACAGTTAGACAGACACATTTGTTCATTGGTGACATAAAAACGGCATTAGCAAATTGAAGGGACCTAGACATGGACCCCATGGGAAACACCATCCGTGTGGCATAAAGTTTTTGTTCAAATAGAATGGAGAGTCTTTAAGCTAAGTTAATAAATCAGAGAACTTGTTTTTTTTGTGAGTTAAGAAAAATGGTATGCATATGAAATAAATTATCAGTGATTAGTTGAAATAGCTCATCTAATGGAATATTTGTGACAATAGTTGATTGGATGTCAAAACTAGCCATTACCGCGTTGTTATGTTTTTTAATTGTTTTTTACTTCATTGTGCAATTCAAAAGAGTTCTCAATTTTGTTTCATTCTACTAGTTAGTGGGTTAATTACGGGACGAGATTTAGCTAGTTATAGTTAAAGGTGCTATAGTACTAAAGAATAGGACGTAAGGGGTTAACCTATTTATGAGTTTTTGGTAATTCATAGAGGACGCCATAAGAGGAGCCACTAGGTAAAATAGATACTGGAAAACATCTTTTAGTAATAACTTTAATTTAAGTTAAGGTTCTTTACAGTTACTAAAGTTACTCTGGATCGCACACACGAGCGAAAGCTAGCTGTAAACATTGTTTCATGTCAGTCGAATGCTGCACTAAAGAAGCACCTTTTACCTTCCCGAGGGAACAGTATCAACAAATAGACCCGGCGTCGCTATGGGCTCTCCCAGAGTATGTTGCCAAACTTCTTCATGGGCCTGCGTAGAAGAAGAAGTATTCAAGGGAAAATAAGCAAGCCCGACATATGTGTACTGCCGCTACATCGATGACATCTTCATCACAAACAACAAGTCCACTACGAAGCAGAACAGCTGAAGCTCTGTCTAACAAGATTACTTTAGGCCTCACCTTCACCAAGAGCAGCTCAGACAAAATCAATGCCGTTCCTTAGAAGTCCTTGTTACTCAGGAAGAAGGAATCATTCATCACCAACGTCTACGTAAAACCCACACGAGCACCGGACACTGCCTCAACGGAGAAAGCGGAATGCCCACAGAGTATAAAGACTCCACAATCAGTGCTTACATGCAGAAGAGCTTCACACACTGCAGTACATGGCAACTTATCGCACAAAGAAGTTCGACGATCCACTCAAGTACTCATCAACAAGACTTCAGCGAGAGAGACATCAAACCGTCAGACTAAGAAAATCTTGGAGAACGGGTCACAAAACTAACGCCAACAAAAAAGAGTCATGACATAATATATTCTAACCGGTTCTCTTCTCACCGCTCACCAGGTAAGAAGAAAAGGAATAATATCACAAATGGCCACCGTAACGTGAAACCTGCTAGTACCAAAGAGAGGAGAATAAAACCTACAAATTTACTCCCCCCCCCAAAAACAAGAACACCCAGCAACCTCCTTCTCCGTAAAACAGCCCAACCCAGACGAAGGAGACAAAAACAAAAGTCCCATGTCGTATATGAGGATCACATGCAAAAGAGGAAACTGTGAGTTCATCCCTCAATCCTCACATCGGCAGGCGACAACGAAGCTGTCAGACGTCTTACTTGCCACTCTAACTTTCCTCCGGAGCCCCAAAAAGTACCTATTAGAACAACATGCATCCATCATAACAAGGAAAATTTCTAGAAGAAATACAGATTGGTTGACATGTGGCAGATGGGCGGCGACTTCCAATCCAGAAGCCGCTGTACATTAAAAAGATGATCAATCCCAAACTTAACGTACAGGCAAACGACCTACATACAAAGCTCTAACCCAGCATGAAAAGATACATAAAGCAAATACACAGCCTACTCACAGAAAAGCCAAGCGAAGACCAAACAAACCAATCAGCCGTACCACTCAAGAAGACGAAAGCAAAAGCTATTACCAATCACCGATTGCCGCTAATAGGCTGCGTGGCAGGCAGACCGGCCTATAAATAGCGCCTTCACTTCGTATCTTAACATGCTCACTCAATCCTGAGGAGAAAAACATCTTCCATATGCTGCGGAAAAAAAGGTTCTTAGACCGAAATCTCGATACAGCAAAACATGACAAGATACGGCGAAGTCATAATAAGTGATTACAAAAAGAATAAGACACTTCTATAGACAAAGAGAAATATCTTAAGAAGATAATAAACGCTGAACTTATGCTATCACTTTGAACGATATATTATATATGGTATAGTATCTTTATGAAGATATATATCATGTATATAGAGAGAGATATATATATGTTATATATATATATATTAGATATATATTACATGATGAGTATAGATAGAAATATGTACATATAATATAGATTACTTAGACATAGTATAAGATATACATATATGATATACATATATATAGAGACATATATAACAGATATAATAATATATAGATAGATATGCGGACAATATATATAGATACAGTATATATATAGTATACATATATATATATAGAATTAATCTACAGGTATATATATGATACCTATGAGATATAGATACAACTATGATAATATGAGAACTATATAGACCTATAAGACTACATATGATGAGAGAGTTATACAGAGAAAGAATATTACTATATATTATAGGAGATACATGATATATATGTTAGACATGATATTAGATATATAGACAATATAGACCATATATATATCACATATATATATGATAAGATCTATATACATAGATTAGTCATACATCTAAGATATATATATATACATATATATATACATATATAGATAGATATATATATTATATAATATATGATCCTAGATAGGAATATATATAATAGTAATATAATATATATATATATGATAATATATATAGATACATATATATATAGTATAAGATCATAATAGAGAGTATGTATAAGTTAATATAGATATAGATAGTATATATAGTATGATACAGATCTATTATTATACAGGCTAATATTGGTCCTATCAACAAGATAGAGATACCGAGATGGTTATATATAGAGAGTAGATACTCTGCTCGCGTCTCTCTCCTCTCTCTCTCTCCATATATATATATATATATAGAATAATATAATATATTATATGATATAATTATAGATATAATATATAATAATTAGCATTTACATATATACATACAGTCGCTCGTGTTGTCTGGCGGGGAAAAAGCGTGTTCCGGACAGCTCCTGTGTGTTTTTTCTGTGTTGAGTGTAGGAGAGTCAGATCAGAGAGGATAACATAGCTGCCAGAGAGGTTAGGTCTGCATGGTTAGTAGAGACGAACGGTGGTTAGTGGAGGAGCCGTGTGGATAATGGGAGACGATATGGTGGTTAGTGGAGGAGGTGGTTTGGTTAGTCGAGTCGATGGGTGTTGTGAGTGGAAGCGAGGTGTGGTGAATGAGATGAGGGTGGAGGGAAGGAGTACTGAGAGTGATAAACGAGTTGTAGAAGGAATGGAGAAGGGTCGAGGGGGATTGCAGAAGTTGTGGAGTAGGCATTGAGTCTATTCTGTACAGGCGAGTACGAAGACAGTGAAAAGTGCTTTTGAAGTGAAGTGAACGAATGAAAAAGGTGGCGAAGAAGCAGGAGATTAGAGATACCATTTGTTAAGTGTGGAGGTGGAGTCAAAGTGGATTGAGTGGGGAGAGGCACATGACGAGGGATGTAAAAACTGCGAGGTGTACCAGAGAGAGACGTGCCTCGGCACACTATTTCCTAGGGAGTTATACCTAGTAAGTCACCAGGGATTGGTGAATGAATGTGGTTGACCATGGTGGAGCACGTCGATGAAATAACGATAAAACAATGACCGTTGTGTGCACAAATCTAATTTTCAGGTACTCTCGGGACGCAAGAGAAGATAAATGAGGTATCAGGACGGTAGATGACCATAATTTCGCGCAAGGTAAAATCTTGGTTGTTGGGGACAACAGATAAAGCAATAGACAGCAGGTTTTTGTGACAAGGATGGGAGCGTATAAAGTCGGTGCAGTTACCCAGGGAAGGGGATATGGTTATATTAGTGATAAGATAGTGAGTGCATGGCGAACCAAGGGAAAAGCCATCTTCATGCCCGAGCGGGGCGGAAACGATACGCTGATTGGGTAAGGAGTGAGGAATGCTACGGCTGCGTTCAGGAAGCTGCTATAGTAAGGTTAGGGAACAGGGTTAGGGCCCTGTGTGGTGTGGTCGTCTTACAAGGACGCTTTAGTGACGACTGTGGTTACTCCAGGCTTATTGCCCCGATTTGCAGGACTGCATTCATTGCAAAGCCAATGTGGCCTTTTTGTCTGAACAACTGGGACTCTTTTTCAGGCAAACCCACCTCTACCACAGGGACGGGTTGAATACCCTTTCGAGGAAAAGGAGTTTAGATCGTGTCTGAATCCTTTGAAAGGGAGGTAGATGGCACTGCAGACTATTTTAAGATAGAGAAGGGTATTAGACACTGGGGGGTCGGAGTAAATGGAAACTGAGAAACACCATAGGATGAGTATCAGGTGGCAGGGAAAACTTTAAGTATTCATACGAAGAGAGAGAGGAGGGTTTGGGTAAAGATAAAGGGAAATGGACAGAAAAGAAGAGGAGTTGCATGAAGGGTTTACTATACAAAACTGTAGGTAGTATTTAAACAAGATAGATTTTTCTGAGAGGAATAATATTATTAGCGTAGAGGATTTGATATAATAGCATTACATAAACATGGTTGGATATGTCAGGGAAGGTATTTGATCCGGAGGTCGAGATAAGCTGATGTATAAGTTATTTCACAAGGACAGGGTTAGGCAGCGAGGTGCAGGAGTTGCGCTTTCATGCCAAGAGATAGATACATGCAGTGTTGTGTAAATATTTTTTTTTTAAAACAGATGACAGCATTAGAGTCTATAGGGTAGAGGTTACGGAGGGAAATTGAGATAAATGGTTTGGGTGTTAGTGTATAGGCCTCACATACATATGTAAAGAGGATTAGCTCCTATTATGCAAGAAAATAAACAAGCTTACAGATGTAACGACTATGCGTGGTAGAGATGTAATCTTAGGAATCTAGGACTGCGATTTAATATATAGGAGGACAAGGACGCAGAGGAATTTGTAAATATAATCCAGGATAACTTCCTAAGCAAGCAATCAAGGAGTCCAAGCAAGGACAATATTCTAGATTTATACTGACAGTACAGCGGAAGATTTAGGACATAGTGAGGTTGGTGGACAGTTAGCTAACAGCGACCATTATGAAATCAGGTTTGCTTAAAATGGTAAGTTGGAAAAAATTAAGTGTTATAAGCAAAGAGGGGTTTTTTTTTTTATTTTAAACCTGACTTCAGAAAGCACCCAAATTAATGCAGGGAGGAAGAAGACACCTGGAGGGGATAACTGGGGGTGTGGGGGATAGAGGGGGAAGGAATGTCCAAGATCAGCACGGTGACAGCTGGAAAGGCCAATTATGCAGGATTAAGAAGACACCTGAAGGGATACACTGGGGGTGTAAGAAAAGAGGGGAAGGATGTTCCAAGGTCAGCGGATCCGTTGGTAGTGAGACGGGGCGGCTGAGGATTATACATTATTTGTAAGGAATTAAATTGCATGACCGAAAAAGAATATTCCTTATAGGGCGATCAGATCCAAGGAAGAGTGACCGAAATGGATGACCACTATTTTAAAAACCACCATATATTGGAGTAAAAAGAAACATGTACTTAGGTTCAGAGGCTGGACAGGTGAGCAAGGTAGCAGTTATAACGGAGGCGAGACAGTAAAGAGATTAAGAAGAGTAAGCTAGAACAATTATGAGATTAAAGGTCGCCAAGGACAGGCAAAAAGCGACCCTAAGGGTTTTATCAGGTCTATTTAAAACCATGACAAGGAATTAATGGGGCCAGTGAGATTATGAGCAGTGGTGAGGTCTTAAATACGGATGAGGATATGGTACAAATTTAAATGTATTTCTTAAGTGTTTTACTCAGGAAGATACACAGAAATACTGAAAGTGAACAGTATGTTTAAAGGAAAGCGATGAGGAGAAACTCAAAGATATTGTGCTAATGGGAAATGGTGAAAGAGGTATAGATAAAATGAAGAATTTTAAGTCGACAGGCCCAGATGAAGTGTATCCAGGGGTATTAAAGAATGCAAAGGTGGAGTCGTGATGCGTTAGTCGCGAGTAGTGCGCGTTCAGTGCACATTTTTAGGAAAATCGGTGAGATTGGCAAGTGCCGTTATTGTGGAGGAAAGGAAATGAGTCCCCCTACTTTAAGAAGGGAGACAGAAAACTAAAGTCAAATTAGCGACCATGTTAGCTCTAACGTAAGGTGTAGGTAAATTATTGGAATATATCATTATTGCAAACAAAACATAGAGAGCACTTAGAATAAACATAGTTTGATCAATGATTCACAACAGGACTTCACAAGGGGTAGAGTTCATGTCTCACCAATTTATTGAGTTCTTATAGTAAAGTTCTGAGACGGCAGGATCATTGAAACATTTGAAACATAAATAATAGCCGCATAAATAAAATTATATACAATAAGTTGTTACAACTTAAAACGCAAGATTGATAAAAGGCAGTAGCTTTTGAGGCAAAACAGAGCTTTTCAGGCAAAGCAGAGCTTTTCAGGCAAAGCAGAGCTTAAGGCAAGCAGGATAATGATACGATTATGATATGCAATATACCGGCATTTAGTAAGGCATTCGATAAAGTTCCATACGAGGCGTCTCTTAAATAAGGTAAGATATGGAATAGGATGGGAAGGTCGTTCGTTGGGATCAGAGACTGGCTTAAGTGATAAGCAAACAAAGGGTTACAATAATGGTTCTAAATCGTGAATGGGGGACAGGTGACAAGTGGAGTATCCAACAAGTGGTCTGTTTTGGGTTCCGATTACTATTTTTTATTTACATCCAACGACTATGGATAGGGGATTAACAGTGCTATCAGCAACTTTGCTGAGAATACTAAGGGTAGGTAGGATGTATGGATCACAGTCGATGTAAAACATATTGCAGTGAGACTTAGAAAAAGTAATGAGTGGTAGTTAGATGGGCAGATGGATATTGAATATTGTTTAAGTGCAGCGTTAGGAATGTGGTAGAAAAAACATCATGGTAATAGATACAACCTACGCATGTATCGCTGAAAAGATCAGAAAGGTTGAAAAAAGATCTTGGAGTGAGGTGAGCCAGCTCCGACCTAGGAAACAATGTATTGAGGCTAGAAATAGAGCTAAATGGAGTTAGGAGTGTTAGGATTCATTACAGGAAGTGTTTAAAAGTATAAGTGCAAAAGTTATTCTAAAAGAATTATATGGCTCTAGTCAGACCCACCTAGAATATGCGGTTCAGTTTGGTCCTCCATATTACCAGGATGGAGATAGCCTTGTTGAAGAATCAGTGCAGAGAAGGAGGCCAAAATGATGCATGGGACGAGAACTTAGTATGAGAAGAGATTAAAGCTATTAAAGTACACTTATTCACTAGAGAGACGCAGAGTAAGAGTGCGATCTGATAGAAGTGTTTAAGTGGGATTAAGGGATTTAATAAAGAGAGGGTAGGAAAGTTCTTACGGCCTATTAACTCAGGGTAGAACACGAAGTAACGGATTCAAGCTGGAAAAGCTAGATTAAAAAATGAAATAGGGAAAAACTGGTTCATAAATAGGGATGGTGAATGATTGGAATGGATCAGTAGACAGTAGTTAGTGCGGAGTCATTAGGGACCTTTAAAGAGGGCTGGATAGGTCAGTGGATGGGATGAAAGGTGGAGTAGGTAGTGTAGGTAACAGAACTAACACGTGTTAGTCTCACGGCTCTTGTCAGCTTACACTTATTTGCTTAGTTCTTTGCTTATGTCTTGTATTATATATATAATAATAATATAAGCCAAAGTGTGTGTGTGTGTGTGTGTGTGTTGTGTTGTGTGTGTGTGGTGTGTGTGTGGTATAGGTTCCTGCCCCCCGTGGCGGAATCCCATCATATACCACATTTTTGGAACCAGGTTGACCAGGGAAGGTTTTAAGCCCACTTATGAGATGATCCGATCACTTTTTTTTTTTCTTTTTTTAGCAGCCTATTAGCGATAATTGTGAAAAAAAGTGGGTGCGAGAATTGAGGAAACCTTGATGTAGGGTGATGGGTAATGGGTGAGTGAATGGGTGGGGTGATGGGTAATGGGTGTGGGTTGATGGGTGAGTGAATGGGTGGGGGGTGATGGGTGATGGGTGAGGGAATAGATGAGGGGTGATGGGTAATGGGTGAGAGAATGGGTGTGTGGTGATGGGTAATGTGTGAGTGAATGGGTGGGGGGTGATGGGTAATGGGTGAGTGAATGGGTGGGGGGTGATGGGTAATGGGTGAGTGAATGGGTTGGAGGTGATGGGTAATGGGTGAGTGAATGGGTGGGGGGTGATGGGTAATGGGTGAGTGAATGGGTGGGGGGTGATGGGTAATGGGTGAGTGAATGGGTTGGGGGTGATGTGAATGGGTTGGCGTTAATACATACATTTCTACATCCATGATTTTAGGAGAGTTAGAAGGGGCTATCTGGAGAGTCTGTGTTTGGTGGGCCGAAGCCCCACCAAACACAGGTGCTCCCTCCGCAGGAGCTAGCCAAAAAGTCCGGACTTTGCGGCTAGTATATATATATATATATATATATATATATATATATATATATATATTTTAATATATAAAAAAAATATATATATATAATATATATATATATATATATATATATATATATATATATATATATATATATATATATATATATATATATATATATATATATATATACGTATATATATTGTTACGAACACGCTCCTGGAAAACTCTGGCTCAAGATAGGGAAAAGCCGTGGGTTTGTTGTGGGAGCCCTGTAGAAGCGAGACGGGAGATAGAGAGGCGCCCGCCGGGGAAGAGACGCCGGGAGCAGTGAACAGAGGGGGAACTGCGGTGCCCAGTGGAGTTTTGTAGACTCCTGGGGCCGTAATTACCTCAGGGTTAGGTGAGCCAAGGGTAGAGGAAGTTTCCTGTGGTTTGAGGTGCCTGTGGAGGTGACAGCTGGACTGTTCCTGCTGGTGTAACCCCGGTGTGAGGTAGGGTGGTGTCTCCCGCGGAAGGTGACGTCTCCCGTGGCACTGTGTTGTGCCTGTGGCGGCCGCTGTGTGTTGTGGCGCCTGACGAGGCGGCCACTGTGGTGTGACTGTGGTAGTGTTGCGGCGCCTGGCCTGTGGCGGCCGCTGTGTATTGTGGCGCCTGACGAGGCGGTCACAGTGGTGTAGTGCCTGTAGGTGGCCACAGTGGAGTGCCTGGGGTGGCACTGTGTGGCGTTGGGAGGCACGGGGAACTTCCTGGGAGAGGAATTGCCCCTGTGGTAGTGTTGCGGCGCCTGTACGAGGCGGCCGGCAGTGTGTGTTGTGCCTGGGGTGGCACTGTGTGGCGTTGGGAGGCACGGGGGACTTCCAGGGAGAGGAATTGCCCCTGTGGTAGTGTTGCGGCTCCTGTACGAGGCGACTGGCTGTGTGTTGTGCTTGTGACGGCCGCTGTGTGTCGCACCGTAACCGGCGCCTTGCATTGTGTGTTGTGCCTGGGGTGGCACCGTGTGTTGTGGTTATGTAGCGTCTCCTTACGACGGCCGAGGGAGAGGTCGGGGGTTGTGACGTGTGTTGTAGTGTCTAGAGCTTGTAGATTTGTAGTGAGTGACCTTGAAACCTGTACTGTGTGTTACTTCAATATAACACCGTGAAAGAACCCCTTGTGTTTGCCTAAACCCTTTCCCCCTGAGTGTGTGAACAGCCAGAGAAGGGGAACACAGCCTGGTAAGTCCTCAATTCCTAGCACGAGCCCTGTTTACGTGCTACGCGTCCCCCCCTCTGTCTTAAGAACCTGCCTGCTTCCCTGTATCTCAAGAGAGCAGCCCGGAGCAGGTGTAGAGGAGCCTAGCTGAGGACAGCAGCAAAGGGGGGGGGGGGGGGGGGGGCGTTCGTTGCAATATATATCACTGGTAAACTCTGGAACTATTCCTGTTTCTATTTTTCCATCTTCCAACCGCTTAAATTTATTCATGAGTGGAGTGACAAGACACCTCCTGAACTAAATTGGCCAACCCCACTTTCTTTATTCTCTTTCTGTCTTCCTTATAGCGATTGGCAACTTAGCGGGGGTTTTTTTACCTCTTTTTTCAGAACTTCATGCGTTGCTTCGTTCTGAGAATAACCATGCTTACATGAAGAAAATTTATGGAGAACTGCTTAAAATCTATACAGATTCTTGACGTGCATGATTTGTTTTGGAACAATCCAAGATGCTATGATAAACCACAAGGCCACAGTGCAAATATCACTTGATGATTATTCGATAATCTGATCAAAGATGATGATGTAGTGGAGGCTGAGGAAAATGTTGCTGGTTTTAGAATGATCATTGTATATACTAAAATTATGGATTACAGTTCAATAATGTAAATATATATATATATATATATATATATATATATATATATATATATATATATATATATATATATATATATATATATATATATATATATATATATATATATATATATATATATATATATATATATATATATATATGTATATACATCTTGATATTTCAGGGTGACAAAGACACTCGTCATACTTGGGGTTGTTTATGCGCAACGTTTCGCCAAAGGCACTTGGCATCATCAGGCTAAAAATAGTTAAAAATTTAATATATTGCAATGCTAAAAAGCGAACATCTAAAAAATTATTTATACAACTAAATTATACTAACTAATAAATAAAATATAATTTGTACTTAACGGACCTTGGTGTGTATGCTGTCTGAGTTGGTAGAGGACTGAATGAACACTAGTTTCGTGGGTAACATTTCAGCTTGTGTGGGGCGATCGAACCGAGAGTCGGGCAATCGAAACAGTGATAGTCATTTGAGTATATGTAGTTGGTGTGAAGTGACTTGGTTATTAAGATCAGGGGACAGATGCTTGATGTGTATGGATTCTAATAATTTAGTGTCACTAGGGTAGTGTGCCTTGGATAGGATACTAAAGTCATTCATAGAAAAAGGGTGATCTAAATCATGTGAGTGTGAGCGGATTGCAGATTGCGAAGGTGAAGAAATGGGTCGACCAGTACGTGCAGAAACACCTTTATGCTCAGAAAGCCTAAGGGTTAGATTCCTTGTCGTCTCGCCGACGTATCTAGCGTTACAACTAGAACATTTGAATTCGTAAATTATGTTAGAAATAAGGGCTTTAGGTATAGAGTCTTTATATTTGAAATGAGTTCTTAAGGTAAATGAATTAGTAAAAATAAATTTAAATTTTGAGTTAGGAAGATGTAACTTAAGTAGATCATTGAGGTTTTTTCGAATGGTGCAAATGAGATGGCCGTAAAATGGGAGTTTAACATAGTGTGTGTCTAATATGGGTTCGGGTTCGTTCGACTCTGGGTTGAACTTTTTATCTAAGAACTTTGCAACCATCTCAATTTGAAGCAACCATCTCAAAGTCGAGGATATTTTATGTTTTCATAGACATATGTGTACGTTCCTACATATATTTTTTAGCTGTGTTTCAATTTTCCTTTGCCTAAACCCGATGAATGCTGGTTATGCCTCATCATCTAGTGCAGCGTATATTAACCTTTTCCGACCTCAGCAGCCCCTGTAGTCAGGTCTAGAAAGTCCAGCACCCCCTAGCTCTGGCTAACATCTGGTTACAGAGACTACAGTTGACTACAGCACTAGAGTGAAAGTACACTCTCACTGAAAGTCAGTATAATGAGGTTAAATTTGATCAAATAAACATGATCCTCTTGTCACAAAGTATCCCTTTGATACTTTTGTATCCATTGCGAGGAACTCTAACATTGTACCGCCATATATATGCAGTATTTCCTAGCACCCCATAAAATTGATTTCAGCACCCCCAGGTTAAGAAACACTGAATTCTAGTGCAATGGCGTGCAGACATTCAGACGGGCCGGGGCTCATCTCCAAAAAAAGGGCACTCACCAAAACTTGCAAATTCTGGAAGACTACAATTTTGTTCATGCGAGCGAGCTTGTGCGTGTATAAATAGTCATGTGCGATGTGCCTGTGGGGCAAAATTAGTATGTGATATTTTTCGCACTTGAACACGTGAATGATTTCTCAAAGTAACATGGCTATAATTTTGTATTTGCATACCTTGAGATACTTCATGTATTTTACACACTTTTGTATTTTGCATACTTCAATGCTACTACTGGCACTGTGAGAGATGGCTACGAGTTGTGTGTTGGTCCCCATGGCTCCGGTACCAGAAACACCAACAATTCTCTGCTTCTGAACTTTGCAAGGTCCAGAAGGTTGAGAATTGCAGGTTCTTGGTATCAGAGACCAGAGCTGCACCGCTGGACATGGTATAGTAATGCCGGAGGGGTAGCTAAGGAGATCGACCACATCCTCGTTAGTACTCGTTGGAGGATCCTCCAGAACTGCAGGGTTTACCGGAGTGCTGAGTTCTTTGGAACAGATCACAGACTTGTTGTTGCTACACTTAAGCTTCATGTCAAGTACAGAAAAATCTCAAGAGGTAACCATACTGTGTTTCATCTTGAGAAACTGAAGGACTTGACATGTGCTCATGAGTATGCGGTGGCAGTCTCAAATCGGTTTGATGTGCTCGGTGCTCTCGGAGACCCTGTAGAACTGTGGGATACCTTCAAACGTGAAACTCTACAGGCTGCCAAGGAGTGTATTGGGGAGTGCCCGAGGTCAGGGTGTGGTTTTGTCTCGACGGAGACGCTGGAGAAAATCGAAGAGAGTCGCGCTGCCAGGCTGGCTGGGAACCAGGACCAGCACAGGGCTCTGTCACGCCGGACTAGAACCCTCCTGGGGAGAGACAAGGAGAGGTATGTCAGGAGTCTCGCTGAGGATGTCGAGGGTCATTTGAACGCTAATGACCTCCGACCCGCCTACCGAGCCCTGAAGAAGCTCCGTTCCAAGTCTCCTTCTCGGGCGAGTGCTATTCGAACATCAGATGGGCGCCTCGTGTCGGACATGGATGGGCAGATGGCTCGTTGGGCTGAGTACTTTGGGCAGTTGTTCACGGTGGACCCTCCAACTGAGCAGCTTCTCACCACTGGGTTACAGGCAGTGGATGCCGAACTTCCCATTGACGAAACCGCACCCTCTCTTGACGAAGTCAGAGAGGCTGTAGCAAAGTTGAAGGGTGGAAAGGCAGCTGGTGTTTGTAATATCAGTGCGGAGCTCCTCAAAGCTGGGGGTGAGGCCATGATCCGCGGGTTGCATGCTGTCCTGACTGCCGTGTGGCAATCAGGTACCATTCCTCCTGACTGGAAAAGGGGGCTGGTCGTCCCTATCTGGAAAGGGAAAGGGGACCGTCAGGACTGCAACAATTACCGCGGTATTACACTGCTCAGCGTACCAGGCAAGGTGCTTGCCCATCTATTGCTGACACGAAGTCATCTGGTGAAGCATCAGAGACCTCAGCAGTCTGGGTTCACGCCTGGTAAGTCAACAACGGACCGTATCCTAGCGCTTCGTGTCCTGGTGGAACGCCGACGTGAGTTTCGACAGGGGATGCTTACAGCCTATGTTGATCTCAAGAAGGCGTTTGACTCAGTGCATCGTGAGTCACTTTGGGATCTTCTTCGACTTCGAGGGATTCCTGCAAGGACTATTGGTTTGATAACTGGTCTGTATTCTGGGACTGAGAGTGCTGTGAAGTGTGGGGCAGGTGTATCCAGCTTCTTTCCTGTGAATACAGGAGTGAGGCAAGGGTGCGTCCTTGCCCCATCACTTTTCAACGCTTGTATGGACTGGGTATTGGAGAAGGTTGTAGATCAAAGTGATTGTGGAGCATCCTTTGGCAACACCAAGATCACTGATCTTGTTTTTGCCGATGATGCAGTAATCTTTGCTGAGTCGCTGGAGGTCCTGGTGATGGCTCTCGAGGCGCTGCACGAGGAGGCAAAGCCTTTGGGACTTGAGGTCTCCTGGCTCAAGACCAAGGTCCAGGTATTTGGAGACTTACTAGATGAAGCAGTACAGTCTGTTCATGCGTGTGGCGAGGACATTGAGATCTTGAAAAGTTTTACATATCTTGGTAGCGCAGTCCATAATGACCACGGGTCACGTCAAGAAGTCTTACGGCGGATTGGCATAGCCCACGGTGTTATGGACTCGCTCAGCGGGAGTATTTGGCGTTGTCGGTACCTGTGCAGGAGGACAACGATCCGGTTCTTCAAGTCGCTTGTGATCCCTGTCTTACTCTATGGTTGTGAGACATGGACACTAAATAGTGACTTGAAGAGACGAATCAATGCCTTTGGTAATAAGTGTCTTCGCAGAATCATGGGGTATCGCTGGGATGATTACGTGTCAAATCAGCGATTGCACCGTGAGACTGAATCGAGGCCTATTACCCGCATTGTCCGTCAGCGCCAACTTCGGCTATATGGGCATGTGGCACGCTACCCTGAAACCGATCCTTCCCATCGGGTTGTATCTGTAAGAGACAATCCAGCGTGGAGGAGGCCAAGGGGGCCCACAAGGCTCGTGGCTGGGGCAAGTTGATGTTTCTTGTCGAGAGCTGCTTGGTATGGGAAAGGAGCCTGCATGGGAACTCGCGCGTGGTGACCCCCGGGAGTGGCGTCGTAGGGTGGGCGAGGCGACGCGCCCCCCGGCGTATGCCCCCAATGATTGATTGATACCTTGAGAACACAATAATGACAAATCTGCTAGAGCCTTATCATGGAAAGGCTGTAAACGAATAATACCTTTGTTCCTGTATGGATATCTATTTTTGATTGTCCTGCACACAAGGAATACACTAACTCAACACCACAAAACATGGGGCTTAGCTTATTTTTTAGCAACTAAAACTATGAAATACCAAGAACCAGTAATCCAAATGTTATTGAAACATACCCACGTGCATCTACAGTAGATCATCGACAGAACGGACTTAAATTGGGGAACCTTCGTCCAATAACACCGATTGTCCGATATACCCGGCGTACAAGAAAAAAAGAAATTGCAAAAAAATGAGCCACCTCCAGCCAAGTTACTCCCTCTTCTGTGACGTCATATATTACAAGTTTAGAGACATTACATAACTTGTGCATTTATTCGTTTATTTTATTTATTTATTTATTTATTTATTTAATTTATTTATTTATTTATGTATTTAATTTATTTGACGAACAAAATTCATTTATTTATTTAATTTTTTTATGTGTGTGTGTGTGTGTGTGTGTGTGTGTGTGTGTGTGTGTGTGTGTGTGTGTGTGTGTGTGTGTGTGTGTGTGTGTGTGTGTGTGTGTGTTTGAGTGTGTGTGAGACCTTATCTATTACAAGTTCAGAGATATTACATAATATGTGTATGTTATTGTGTGTTTGTGTGTGTGTGTGTGTGTGTGTGTGTGTGTGTGTGTGTGTGTGTGTGTGTGTGTGTGTGTGTGTGTGTGTGTTAAGCTAATGGTAGAACTATTTTTAATTGTGCTAGACATCAGGAGTCATATGGTACTATGGGAATCGGGAGTCTAGTATGGTAACCGTGATGCTGGGGAGCGCTTGTTCCACGGGGCCAACGGACACCCAGCCCTAATATGGCATTCAAGCCGCCGTATTAATTAAGGGGGCGCCGCAGGCCACGTTCAAGCCCCGCCATCGCGACAAAGTGACTCCCCTCTGCGGGTGTGAGTGCGGGTGTTTGTTTGTTTGTTTGTTTGTTTGTTTGTTTGTTTGTTGTGTGTGTGTGTGTGTGTGTGTGTGTGTGTGTGTGTGTGTGTGTGTGTGTGTGTGTGTGTGTGTGTGTGTGTGTGTGTGTGTGTGTGTGTGTGTGTGTGTGTGTGTGTGTGTGTGTGTGTGTGTGATACTGAAATTTGTCCGAATTATACGAAATCCACTGTATTGGTGTCTGTTGTGTCGCGGGTCTACTGTATTACTGTTCTGACCCAAATGTGGTGTGTCTACAATGACTGATGTCATATCTACGTGTTTACAACAACAATTTTATGTTAGCCATTCTCTTGAAAATGTTCAAAACCTCATCCTACTCAATGGCTCAATAAGAATTATTGATTGCATCCCTCTATATGTATTATGTACCACTCATATCCGCAGCGCCATCATATCCTTAGCCCCTCATATCTTCTATCTGCAGATACCGATCCAAAAATACCAGGGTGAGGGTCTGTAGCTCTTCGCCTGTGGTGCTTTCCACGTCACACACTTCAATAATGCGTTCCTTTATCTTGTCACCATGCACATACCGAACACAGATTGATGCCTGTTCAGTGTGAGAAATATCAGTTGTCTCATCCATAAGAAACGAATATATCTTGGCTGCCCTGATCTCATTCAAAATAGTCTTTCTCACATAAGTGCCCATAGCCATAATAACATCATTCTGGATTCGATTTGACAGCATCGACACGAAGCTTACCATGGGCTATAGCACGCTGAACAACATTCAAATGGTTGTTCATTACACTATCATACTTTGCAAACAGTTGGATAAGCTCGATGAAATATCCTATGTTCTGACTTGCTTCACTTGCATCTTTTCCTCTCAATGGAAGTCCCTGCCTTACTAAGTATAATATTATGTCTATCAGTCTGTACAACACCTCTCTATTTTTCTGTCTCTCTTCTGCTTTTGCAGCTTGAAATTTTTCATCTGCTGCTTCCATGGACTCTTCTAGTCTCTTCTTCTTCAAATTATTCAACCTTACCATAGCAATCGAGGTGAGTCGAGTGGTTAGCGTCTTGGAGTGCTGAACTCAATGTTTAGAGTTCGAATCCTGCCGGGGGAAACTCTTTCAAGAGCCTGGTAGGGGAGAAGAAGGTCCCGAGTTCAAGTCCCACCAAGGAGCAACTGTCAAATCCATCGTCGAGTGGCTGAAAGAAAACTGCATGCAGCAATTACCTGGTTCTTCGATTGCGAGTGTGACGTAGAATAACTCTAGGGGCTGCATGATCCTGACTGAAGATCCAAACATCATAGAAAATGCAATTTTCACCTAAGACCACAGGTGTCACTATAAAAATCCAGTCTGCGCCACTAATGGGCGAGATCGACCAACATCAAGACTCTCCTTCAGCCTACAAGCGCTATAGGCTCCAATATAAAAAAGATACCAAAATCATGTGTGCTTCACATGATGCATGCTTTTTCATTTTGTCAAGTGCTTGATGCCATTTACTTATTCCGATAGACCTCCATGCTTTCTACATTTATACTTGTCTTCATGCAGAAACAAGCGACAAGCTGAAGCAATACATACTAGCAGTTCCTATATAATATTCAAGGTAAAGTCTGTTCTGGAAGTGCTTCTGGAAAGAACGGCCCTTTTCATTCTTAGGAAAACTTAAAACTGGCTGGTTCGGCCCAACTGAACAGCATAGTTCACGGTATTCATCATTTATGTTGATGTTATACCTGGCTACGTGTGCTGGATCAGTGGGATACCTCGTCAACAGCAAGACAGAAATTACAGATGCCTCTCCCGTACTTGAATCGGCCCGATTCGGTGGAAAAATCTCTTGATTTTCCATCGAATGTGTGTCATGCTCTGCTCTCATCCTTTTCACTGAATGTTGTTCGTTTACCTCCTTATCTTCGTGTTACCCTTTTCTGTGGTGTTATTACAGGTAACAGGGGTCAAACCAAGTAAGAATACTTACAAGTGTTGGTGACACTGTAGGGGTTGATTGCCTCTGAAGTGTATGTTGAAGGGTAGGAGTATCTTCACTGTCCTAGCCAGACACTTCCAATGGTAGTTAAATAAAAGTGGTCGAGCGGGTTTTAAGGCTTGTTAATATTTAAGTACCAGAACAATAATTACAATATATTATATATATATATATATATAATATATATATATATATATATATATATATATATATATATATATATATATATATATATATATATATATATATATATATATATATATAATACATATATACACTATAATAATAATAACACATATATACATATAATATATGTACACTGTGAGGGCCAGTGACAAGTCACGTGTTCCGACGGCCAAGGAACTTAAGTCTTTCTAATGGCCGGAACAGCTGTGTGACACGGTCCGCTGCCTTCTGTCTCTCTCTGGCCAGTTGCAGCATATATGGAGGTTTGGCAGGAATCTCACAGGTTCCGGCGTCCATGTGTCTCAGGCCTGTGGTGCTCTGTCAGCGTCAGCATCCTTGGTCAGTGCGCTGATATGACACACACACAACTTGTGTGTACATTCTGGAGCAAGGGGCGAGGTGCTTACGTGTTGCCTCAAGACACCAGGCTGACTGTCCACGTCTTCCTTATAGGCCATGGCGTGGATACTTCGTCAACATAACCTCATCAAAAGGTATCGTTGCCTCAGACAGACAGGCGACACACATCCTGTAGCTTGCTTGATTGCTTAATTTAGTTATATACATATAATCTCTACCTATTCAGGATCCTAATATCGCTCGGTCACCTACCCATATCGCGTCCTCGCGATGGGCTAGACTCTAGAGTCTAGAAACATGTACCTAACCATGTTTAAATATGTGTTCTATGGATTCACAACATCGCTGTCCATTTTCCCTTTAAGGTGCCTATACAAATTGAGGGCTTTCTGGACAGCACAGCACAGAGGAATCACAATAATAAAAATAAGTATAATAGGAGTAATGATTGAGGGATAATGTACATAAGGATATAAGTAAACTGGTAGGGAATCCTGTACAGCAGCTTTTAAATCTGAGGTGTTAGAAAAGGTGAACTCGGAAAGGCTGTTAGTAATATACTTGATCTTAGAAAAATGTACATATTTCAAGCTATCAGTGGGAAAAATATTACTAGAATAATTAGCAGTAAAACCATAGTGGAATGTAGACGGGAATAGTGTCAGGTTGACGGGGCGCACATGACAAGCGACAAGAACCGCGAAGTGACTTGACACTTCCTTGTTCCCAGTGCCTTCAGGGCATACTACAAACACAAAGAAAGGTTTTGTGAAAAAAAAATTGTGATGACTGAAAAATGATCGATTAAATATTTCCTTAGGTGCCAGGTGAGTATAAGGGCACAAAGACAGGGCCTTCGAAGCATCTTTCTGGGTCAGCACAATTTCACAAACTCCACCCGTTATGGGCAGAAAGGCAAACAGGGATGCTGGACAATGAAATAGATTGAGATACTCGGACTTACATTTTTGCAAATCTGATAAATGACCAATCGCGTATACAACGGCAAGTCTTTGGATATTAAAATAATCGATTGAGGCAAGTTTACAGTCATTAATGTTTCATTCACTGAAAAAGGAAACGGTTCAATTTGATGAACTTCAAATATGTCCGGTGATTGAAAAGGTATATGAATGACTATTGCGTCTGACGTCAGCACAGGCTCCAGTAAGGGATAGTAATGATGAATACCGCGTGAGTCAAACAAGGGTTTTAATTTATATTCCTTTTTTCCAATATCTAAAGCATGGATAAAGTCCTTGACAGGGAATAGAGAGGAAGTCACCCTTCCACGCGTTGCGTCTGCAATACTCTGTATTATCATTGAGTTAGCATGCAAAAGAGAGTTAGCTGTGTTCTCCAGTATGGGTAATAATTGATTCATTTCCATAGAATTATATATGTCGTCTAAACTGGCTAGCACCTTGTTCATAGCAAATGCTAGTTTATCAACATACAAGGCAAGATCATCCACATGCCTTTCAAGTTTAGCGATATTCATGCAATTTAACTGTATGGCTTTATTGTTTGCTGATGCTATGGAAGCTAGTTGATTAAACCTGGTTCTTAATTCTGCTACATCCTCATTCATAGCCGTTCCAAATATCATGCGTGACAGTTGACTTATACCATCAATGAATCCCCGTTTAGCTCGGTTAGAAACATCAAGGCCGTGGTAGTTGTCTAGGGCAAGATTGATTGTGTCATTGAGATAAGTCTCCCGTGCACGAAAAAGAGGAAAATAACGGTCTCTATGATAAGATCTGATCCCCTGATTCAATATGATATATACGTACATAGATTTCTTTGGGAAATTATTTTCCAATTGAATTAGAGCTGTGTTCAGTTGCTCCGTGACCTCCCTCAACCTGCTCGGTATCCTCAGAAGAGCAGTATGGGGGTACGTAACCCACAACACATCCTCTACCAGGGAGACTCGACCCAAGTGGGCAACGAGGGCTCCAGGCTTGAGATGTGAAGGGTCCAGAGCCAGAGTAGAGCTCAGGGTGAAGAGATATAAGAAGGCAAACATGTCTGGAACAAAAATAAGCTATTAGCAACGAACTATTTGTTACCAGAGCGAAGGTTATAAGCATGCGGTGGGTTAGTTGGAAGAGTTGAGTTATCATTAGTCAGACGAGTAGCATTGCTCACTGGTGCAGTTTCTCCTAAGGTTAAAGTAGCTACTTGGCTTTACTTGGTTAAAGGCTATTTGTTTGAACACTAGGCGTGGTCCCACAAATTTAGGAGACAATTTTTACTGTCTCTCGGGTACTCTAATCATTACAAAGTCACCTACTTGTACAGTAACAGGAGAAGAACGCTTGTGTTGTTGGGAGCACATGGCAGCTTTTGAAGCTAGCAGTCTGTCTTTTACATCTTTATGGATGTCTGAGAAAACCTGTAATTGGCGCTTAGCATAATCATCAATATTATACACAGGTTGTTGAGGACTACCAAGCAAGTCATAAGGAAGTCTTTTCTCTATCCCAAAAACTATGTAATACGGGGATTGTCCTGTTAACTCGCAAACGCTACTATGTATGCTTGCTGCTACATGTGGTAACCATCTTCCCAATTTTCTAGTAAACCACTGACAAGCGGGCGCAACATTTCTAGGATTTTCCTATTGGTGCGCTCCACAAAGACGTTACTGGCGGGGTGATACGTTGCCACAAAGGTTTGACTTATGTTAAACATTTTGCAAATTTCACTCAGAAGTGCGTTGCGAAACTCCGTCCCGTTGTCACTTAATAATACTCGAGGTGTCGAGTATGGACAAAATAGATTGGCAATGAGGGCGTGAGCAACCGCACGGGCAGTTTTATCCTTTACGCGGGCCATTACAACGTACCTAGACAGGTGATCTACACATACTAAGAGGTACTTGGAACCCTGATGGCTAGCGGGAAGCTGAAGTAGGTCTATTGCAACTACGTCCCATGGTCGTTCCGGGGGAGGATATTCTAAAATCGGTGCTGGCTTAGGCACCGTCCCTTTGTGCTGGGCGCATTTCACACACATACGCGTCTATGTCTACACGCATGGTCGGCCAAAAATAACTTCTACGGGCCGCAGTTAGGGTTCGCTCCTTCCCTGAATGACCGGCAATAACCGCATCATGAATTAACTTTAATACCACAGGTACATATGACTCAGGTATCACAAATTGTGCCACAGGATCTGCTTTATGAGGCCAATATCTACAAAGCACTCCGTCTATTGACAAAAAGAATTGTGAGAAAGGAATGGTTAATTTTGGTAAATTTGATTCATCACCTGATTCCAGAGCATACATGACCTTGTTCCACACATCATGTTGACGCTGGGCATTGGCTAATTCATGCTAAATTTCGTATAACAGGGTTTTTTTCTCCCATGGATCCTACTGGTACATTCCTAGACAGGGCGTCAGCCACTACATTGGCTCGACCTGGCACGTATTTGAACGTTGGATTAAGCTCTTGTAATGTTAGGTACCAGCGCGAGAGTCTACCGGTAAGGTTTCTTCCCTTAAATAACTCGGTGACGGCTGCGTGATCTGTAAATATAGTTATATCATAACCAAAGATAATATCCCTAAAATGTTTGAGAGCCCAGACAACAGCGAGCGTCTCCTGATGAGTGACAGAGTAATTGGACTCGGCAGGATTTAAAGTTCTACTCGCATACGCAATAGCACGATTTTTACCGCTTGCGTCTGGTTGCATTACAACAGCTCCAAGGCCCAGGGCGGAGGCATCCGTATACATTATGCAAGGAGCCTTATAATTTGGAAACGCAAGACAGGTGCGTTGATTAGGGCAAATTTCAAGTCTTGAAAACTTTTATCTTGTGCAGCATTCCAATAAAACGGTATATCTTTCTTTAACAATCTGTTCAGAGGCGATGCCATGGCGGCAAAATTTTTAATGAATCGCCGATAATAGGCACACAATCCAATGAAAGAACAGACATTGTATATACTCTTTGGTTGTGGAAAGTTTTGAATTGCTTTAATTTTATCATTCATGGTGTGAGTTCCGTCCTCATCGACGTTATGTCCTATGAGGGAAATTTTTGCTTTTAGAAACTCACACTTCGTGAATTTAGCTTTAAGACCTGCTTCTTTAAGCTTGGGAAGTACAGCTTCTAAAGTGGTAAAATGAAACTCTGGATCTTTAATACAAATTATCACATCATCAAGATATCCTAGCATATCAGAAAACAAGGTATTTATCATTCTTTGAAAAGTGATAGGAGCTGATTTCAGCCCAAAAGGCATTCTAAGCCACTCAAAATGTCCGCTGGGAGTGCTGAAAGCAGTTACTTCCTTCGACATGGGCGCCATAGGTACTTGCCAGTAACCGCTTAGAAGATCAAGGCTACTGAAAATTTTATTACCCGGTCCTAAAGACATCAACAAGTCACTTAAAACAGGAAGAGGGTACCTATCGTCCTCAGTTACTTCATTTACCCGCCTAAAATCAATTACAGGTCTATAACTTCCGTCCTTTTTAGGAACGAGAAATAAGAGCGAGTTCCACGGTGATCGTGAATTTCTTATGACACCTTGTTCCAGCATGTCTTTTATTTGTTCATCGACTGTTTGCCTCTGACTGTGAGGAAGTCGATAGGCTGGAATATAGAGCGGCTGGGTACCAGATTTTAATTTAATGTGATGTTTTGTTCGGTCAGTAACGCCTAAACAATCTCCTGGCATGGCAAAAACATCACGGTATTGTTTTAAAAGTCCTAACAGTGAAGGTTTTAATTCCGGATAGTCCACTACAGTGACGAGTGAATCAAAGGTTTGTACAGGAGCCGGCTTGTTTTCGAGTGTATTTTTGTATATTGAAGAAATACAAGCAGCTGGGATTTCCATAGGTTCCGGTACAACCGACGCGTCATAAGCTAATGCTTTTCTTAAGAGAACCCCTTGTTTTGATTTGATCGGACCGTCGGTGGTATTTACCACAAGGGCGACAGTCTTGTGTCCCTCACGAACCGTGCTCAGAGTTGTTCCATAACTAGTCTTTTTATATGACTAGGGTCATTGACTTCCGTGCGACGCACGTTTTAGTGCAAGGTAAGCCTTTTCTGACAGCACATTGACGGCGGCGCCAGTATCCACAGCATAAAGATGCCTTTATCGACATTTTTGTTGACAAAGCCATTATGTTGGCTTTACTGCAAGCGACTACTAAGGATGCATATATATCACCATCATCCGATACCACTGCAGTATTTCCTTTTTTAGTAACTTTTCTTCCTAGCCTGGCTTTGTTTTTGAATGACGCGCGGATTCCCCCGACGATACCCCGCCCCTTCCACGGCCTCGGGAAAAGTTGTCTTTTATTTTGACAAGCGTGAAGCAATCATCAGTAAAATGGATACTGTCATGGATTGAACAATATGGACTGTTTCCTGTCGCGCCACGAGGGGATGAGAAATGAGGTTTGTGTAGTGTAGTGTTGGTAGGTCGCATCTGCCTTCGCGATGGTGCCGTCTCATCTTGATAAAAATGTGTATTGGTAAACTGAGCATTTAAAGGACCACTGGCGTCACGATAATTGTTCTTTCTCTTGGCTTTACGCTGATCCTTGACACGATTAAAACACTTGGTAGCGGTGTGTCCTTCACGCTGGCAGTATGTGCAGGTGAAGGTCGGTTTCCCTGACGCAGTCACGGCCGCGTCGGATGAGTTATGAGCCACCCTCATCAATTGTGGGTAACGTCATAACGACGCTAGAGGCAGACATACGTACATCACTATCCTTTTCCTCCACTTTAGTTTTTAATTTAAGAACAAAATCGTGGAGTTCTTCAGCGGGTGTGTGGTTTAACGACAAACTGTTCCTTCGACATTTCCCTTTCAGCAAGATCATGTAAACAAAAAACTCCAGAAACTTCCATACATCGGGTAATAGGCCTTTAGACGCAGAGGCCAGAGGTCCCATGTACTGATATGTTTACATTTTTTCTGTTTTCCCGTGCGGGCAACATGGGTGACTATTAATTTTTTCGTAAATAGGTTTTTTCGTTTACTCCACATAAGAGCCCCTCTCAGTAATGAAGTTACTTGCATAGTATCATGAATTACTCACATACATATCACATACACTTCAATCTCCATGTTAATCACAATCTTCGTATATATGAATGAATATCTGTAGTACTTGTATATGTCTTATACATGATTAATAAGAACGTGATAAATATGAGGTACATCAATATTGTTGTACAAGTGAAGTATGACTGTAAGAAAGTTACGGATCCAAGTGGCATAGCATATGTATATAGAAATCTTCGAAAACTGTATCAGGAAGATAAAACTTTATCAGGAAGATACGCTGCCAGACGTACAAACGCACGGGAGGCGACCAAGGAAGGGAGGGGGTGCTTGGGATTAAACCCACGTGTGGTAGTCTATAGAAAGTGTCGTACCTCAGACATCAACACACTGCTGTACACATTAATGTTTCTTATATACTTTGCTGGTATTCGTCAGTTGCATTTATATATATGTATACATCAAGAAAGTTCTCTCTGTGTAGGAAAAGTTGTATATTTCTGGCCCTTCATACTATAATAATAGGAATAGTGGGCGCGCAGTGAATCATTTGACAAATGCTTATTCTACGATTAATATGTCCCATTTTCATTAAATACATCCGAGAAAATTATCTACATATATTAATGTAACGAAACAGCAACAGAAAAGGTCTTATAGTAATGCCCGCAATAGTACTTTTTTCCCATGAAAAAATAGAAATACTGGCGTTGTGTGGCAACCCCAGCTTTCAATGTCTATAGTTCTATTGCATGGTGTCTCCATGAGTCCACCCATTGTCTTTTAAGTATTTAACAAAGTCAGCAGATATTCTCTTTGCGTCTACCTGACCATCAAAAAGGTCCTTCAAGGCAGCGCCACCGTGCAATAGTTCTACCGATAAATTGACTCCTTTGACCAAGCTGTGTTTTTCATTTTCCCCAAATGTTTCCAGAAAGTTTGACCGAAAAGACTGATAATCTTTATTTTGTTGTGGCTTGGTAAAAGCGCTGGCTTGGATTAAGTGTGATGCTCGTGAGCCGGCCTGTAGGCGTGAGCGGATGAAAGATATTTGATCCCCTTCATCACATAGTGTTCATCACTTCATAGTGGGGCTCTCTGAGACGAGGAGGCCTGGCAGTGGCGAGACTAGCAGTGGGGGTTACACCTACTACTAGTCCGGCATGAGCAATGGTCACCGTGAACGGGGAGTAGCTATAGGCATCTCCAGCAAACTGCAGCCGTCAGTTGTTGAGGTTACTCCGGTTGATGAGCGAATAATGCGGGTGAGGATGAAACACACTCTGGGTTTCATGTCTCTTGTTGCAGTGTACGCTCCTACCGAGGTGCGTAAAACTGAAGAGAAGGAGATGTTCTACGCCAAACTCGACTCTGTATTAGACCAGTGTCCTCCTCGGGACACACTCATTGTCTTGGGCGACTTCAATGCTACTACTGGCACTGTGAGAGATTGCTACGAGTTATATGTTGGTCCCCATGGCTCCGGTACCAGAAACACCAACAGTTCTCTGATTCTGAATTTTGCAAGGTCCAGAAGGTTGAGAATTGCAGGTTCTTGGTACCAGAGACCAGAGCTGCACCGCTGGACATGATATAGTAATGCCTGAGGGGTAGCTAAGGAGATCTACCACGTCCCCGTTAGTACTCGTTGGAGGATCCTCCAGAACTGCAGGGTTTACCGGAGTGCTGAGTTCTTTGGAACATATCACAGACTTGTTATTGCTACACTTAAGCTTCATGTCAAGTCCACAAGAATCTCAAGAGGTAACCATACTGTGTTTCATCTTGAGAAACTGAAGGACTTGACATGTGCTCATGAGTATGCGGTGGCAGTCTCAAATCGGTTTGATGTGCTCGGTGCCATCGAGGGCCCTGTAGAACTGTGGGATACCTTCAAACGTGAAACTCTACAGGCTGCCAAGGAGTGTATTGGGGAGTGCCAGAGGTCAGGGCGTGGTTTTGCCTCGACGGAGACGCTGGAAAAAATCGAGGAGAGTCGCGCTGCCAGGCTGGCTGGGAACCAGGACCAGCACAGGGCTCTGTCACGCCGGACTAGAACCCTCCTGGGGAGAGACAAGGAAAGATATGTCAGGAGTCTCGCTGAGGATGTCGAGGGTCATTTGAACACTATTGACCTCCGACCCGCCTACCGAGCCCTGAAGAAGCTCCGTACCAAGTCTCCATCTCGGGTGAGTGCAATTCGAGCAGCAGATGGGCGCCTCGTGTCGGACATGGATAGGCAGATGGCTCGTTGGGCTGAGTACTTTGGGCAGTTGTTCACGGTGGACCCTCCAACTGAGCAGCTTCACACCACTGGATTGCAGGCAGTGGATGCCGATCCTCCAATTGACGAAACCGCACCCTCACTTGACGATGTTAGAGAGGCTGTACCTAAGTTGAGGGGTGGAAAGGCAGCTGGTGTTTGTAATATCAGTGCGGAGCTCCTCAAAGCTGGGGGTGAGGCCATGACCCGCGGGTTGCATGCTGTCCTGACTGCCGTGTGGCAATCAGGTACCATTCCTCCTGACTGGAAAAGGGGGCTGGTCGTCCCTATCTGAAAAGGGAAAGGGGACCGTCAGGATTGCAACAATTACCGCGGTATTACACTGCTCAGCGTGCCAGGCAAGGTGCTTGCCCATCTATTGCTGACACGGATCCGCAGTCATCTATTGAAGTATCAGAAACCTCAGCAGTCTGGGTTCACGCCTGGTAAGTCAACAACGGACCGTATCCTAGCGCTTCGTGTCCTGGTGGAACGCCGACGTGAGTTTCGACAGGGGATGCTTGCAGCCTATGTTGATCTCAAGAAGGCGTTTGACTCAGTGCATCGTGAGTCACTTTGGGATCTTCTGCGACTTCGCGGGATTCCTGCAAGGACTATTGGTTTGATAACCGGTCTGTATTCTGGGACTGAGAGTGTTGTGAAATGTGGGGCAGGTGTATCCAGCTTCTTTCCTGTTAATACAGGAGTGAGGCAAGGGTGCGTCCTTGCCCCATCACTTTTCAACGCTTGTATGGACTGGGTATTGGACAAGGTTGTAGATCAAAGTGATTGTGGAGCATCCGTCGGCAACACCAAGATCACTGATCTTGTTTTTGCCGATGATACAATAATCTTTGCTGAGTCGCTTAAGCTCCTGTTGATGGCTTTCGAGGCGCTGCACGAGGAGGCAAAGCCTTTGGGACTTAAGGTCTCCTGGCTTAAGACCAAGGTCAAGGTGTTTGGAAACTTACTAGATGAAGCAGTACAGTCTGTTCATGCGTGCGGCGAGGACATTGAGATCTTGGAAAGTTTTACATACCTTGGTAGCGCAGTCCATAATGACGGCGGGTCACGTCAAGAAGTCTTACGGCGGATTGGCATAGCCCACGGTGTTATGGACTCGCCCAGCGGGAGTATTTGGCGTTGTCGGTACCTGTGCAGGAGGAACAAAGATCCGGATCTTCAAGTCGCTTGTGATCCCTGTCTTACTATATGTTTGTGAGACATGGACACTAAATAGTGACTTGAAGAGACGAATCAATGCCTTTGGTAATAAGTGCCTTCGCAGAATTATGGGGTATCGCTGGGATGATTACGTGTCAAATCAGCGATTGCACCGTGAGACTGAATCGAGGCCTATTACCTGCATAGTCCGTCAACGCCAACTTCGGCTATATGGGCATGTGGCACGCTACCCTGAAACCAATCCTTCCCATCGGGTTGTATCTGTAAGAGACAATCCGGCGTGGAGGAGGCCAAGCGGGTGCCCACAAGGCTCGTGGCTGGGGCAAGTTGATGTTTCTTGTCGAGAGCTGCTTGTTATGGGAAAGGAGCTTGCATGGAGACTCGCGCGTGGTGACCCCCGGGAGTGGCGTCGAAGGGTTAGCGAGGCGACGCGCCCCCCGGCGTATGCCCCCAATGATTGATGATTGATTCATCACATACAAAGGAGTTTTTCATTACATCTTCACAAAGACTAATATATTCCCTGGCAGTATAGCTTGGATCAGTACCCGAGAATTCGCGAATAGCTGCGCTTGTGGGTAATATCTTAATAGCTCCAGCGGCCTGAGGAAGAGTCTGGGCAGGGGTGAAAGAAACACCTGCACCGGCAGTGTTAGGGGGAGGCATTGTGTTAGTAGTCAAAGTTAGCTGAGTAAGTGACTGAGTTAACTCAGGAGAGACTCGTAGGTGCTGACTTCCACTTCTTAATTTACGAGTATCATCCTCTTGTAAGATTTTAACTAATTCCTCCTCACTGTCACTACTTGCTGCGTCAGAAGCTAAGACTGTCCGTCCTTTACAAGGCCTAAGAAATTTTTCGGTGAGTAATTCACGCTCTTTTTCTGACTTAGTCTGATTTGTATCGTCCATTAAATATAAGTGAAACTTTAAGCGAGATAAAGTGCTATTACCCATCTCTTGTGCTTTTAAGGCAATACAAAAAAGATGAATGTACATATATGAGTGACATAAGAAGCGAACATGCATAGCGAAGTACTAGAAAATATTTAACAGTGCGAAGAAATAAATACAACTACAAAAATAACTGACAAATATATTACATAAAATCACTCCACATGGCTAAATAAGCAATTAAAATGTGAAAGTAACTCTATTCACCATTATTTACTGTGTAAAACATGTGGCGTAATTGAATATATATATATTATATATATATATATATATATATATATATATATATATATATATATATATATATATATATATATATATATATATATAATATATATATATATATATATCATGTAATGTCAGCTAAGGGTGTTGTACTCACTAATATACTGTAGTGTAGTCAGCACGGCAGTATTTTGGTCCGTACAGCTGAAGTGTTCCTCCAAGAGATGCCAATGCAGGAGCCAGATCAGCAAGAGGGGGGAGGAGCAGGTGTCGGCTGGGGCGTTGGGATGACCTGGTAAGAAGTCGGCCACTTCCGTACACACGATAACAGCTCCCGTCCTGTTATCTTGATAACCTCTTCGTCCGCTGTTGTCGCTGAATCTCGGAGTGGAGTCAATGTAGGCTTGTTTCTCTATACTGAGGAGTTATTAATTGATAACTCTGTTCGTTGTGGTTTGAGTAATGATATGAATTAGGAGATCTTTAAGAGGAGGTGCTGAATCGTGAAATTTTTTCACGCAAGGCCAGGGTTGTCTGACACAGCTTAAACCATTGTTTTCCCTCTCTCTGTCTCTCTGTCTTCGTTCACTGACTCAATGTTTTTCTTCCACAATATATCGCTTACCTCACGTGTATTAATTGTTCAATACTTCAAGGTACTGTAATACTTATGGTTGTTTCATATCCCAAGCTGCTATCATTTATGTTACCCTTTTCTGTGGTGTTATTACAGGTAACAGGGGTCAAACCAAGTAAGAATACTTACAAGTGTTGGTGACACTGTAGGGGTTAATTGCCTCTGAAGTGTATGTTGAAGGGTAGGAGTATCTTCACTGTCCTAGCCAAACACTTCCAATGGTAGTTAAATAGAAGTGGTCGAGCGGGTTTTAAGGCTTGTTAATATTTAAGTACCAGAACAATAATTACAATATATATATATATATATATATATATATATATATATATATATATATATATATATATATATATATATATATTATATATATATATATATATATATATATATATATATATATTATATATATATATATATATATATATATATATATATATATATATATACATATATTATATATATATATATACATATATTATATATATATATATATACATATATTATATATATATATATTATATATATATATTATATATATATATATATATATATATATATATATATATATATATATATATATATATATATATATATATATATATATATATATATATATATATACATATATATATATATATACACACTGTGAGGGCGAGTGACAAGTCAGTGGTCACGTGTTCCGACGGCCAAGGAACTTAAGTCTTTCGAATGGCCAGAACAGCTCTGTGACACGGTCCGCTGTCTTCTGTCTCTCTCCGGCCAGTTGCTGCATATATGGAGGTTTGGCCGGAATCTCACAAGTTCTGGCGTCCATGTCTCTCAGGCCTGTGGTGCTCTGTCAGCGTCAGCATCCTTGATCAGTGCGCTGATATGATACACACACAACTTGTGTGTACATTCTGGAGCAAGGGGCGAGGTGCTTACGTGTTGCCTCAAGAAACCAGGCTGACTGTCCACGTCATCCTTATAGGCCATAGCGTGGATACTTCGTCAACATAACCTCATTAAAAGGTGTCGTTTCCTCAGACAGACAGGCGACACACATCCTGTAGCTTGGTTGAAAATTTAGTTATATACATATAATCTCTACCTATTCAGGATCCTAATATTCGTTCAATTGGATTTTCATGTCTTTTGTTTTATGTTCATCGAATATTTTGACTGAACTATGAGTTGCTGCTGCTTTTTTTCAGTATCTAAACTCCTCTCTCCTTCAGTTTCCGATGTACTGGCCTTTCTCTGACACATTGTAAATCTGATTTATCTTCCTGAGTATCATCCTTCTTCCAACTTCTTGACAACTTCAGCAATTTTGATAATTTCTCGTTACCACGAGCCAAGACTTGAAGTTCTATTTCCTTTAGTTTCTTCAGTCTTTCTTTGTGTGGCATTTCAGTTATGAAAGAAAAAACAAAGTGACCTTATATGTTGAGGTGATACCACAAAATAAATAGTCGCACTGATTTACCAAACGAGTAATACTCACTAAAGAGGGTAAAACTCAAACGAAAATGAGATAAATGTGAAACTCAATACACGTTCCCTCTCAGGAAACTACAAGAAACAATAACCAGAAATCCGCTCGACACAAAGAAATATACACTAAAATATGACTTCCCCCAAATGCCAACACCTCCCTCTTAGGCCTCTTCCGCCACCCTCAACATTAACGGTAACAAAAAATCAATGAACCAAGACCAATTCAGCTCACACACTCCCCAACATTTGCAGCAGTCAAAGCAAGAGGGAAAAACACCCCAATCAGACTATTAAATATGTCTGAACAACACCAAAAAACAACGCTGTGGCAGAGACAAAGCAACCAACATCAACTCATGGCAAGAATCCACACATCTCTGAGTCCACGACCCAACGCTGCCTGTTGCAACACTCCCTCACTAACGCACAGCAGGGGGCACATTCCGAGACGCTAACGCCCATGCTTAACAACTTAGCATCTTTCATCAGCTGTTTTGGTATTACGCGGGGAGATTGATGACGTACCAGTGGACGTTAAGTTGTTAAAACAAGGCAACTGCCTATAGGGTGGTGTTATGGAAGCTACGTACATAAAAATACTCACAAAATTGAGTATATATGATGTTTTCTGACTCAAGAACTGAACAGGGCAAGTATACAAATAAAATTAGGCCATATACAAACCCATGAGCTCGTGGTGAGTTTGTTTTGGGGTGATGGGCCGAAAGTGGTGAGCGGCGGCATCTCACCACACCGGCGGGTAGCGACTAGCGATGCCAGACACCACCACGCACGGCTCCGCGGCAGACTGAAGGTATAGTGGCGTGACCTTTTCCTTAATTAAAACCCAAGCCCTTGTCCATCCAGCAGTGAATGGGTACCGGGTGTTAGCCGGCGGTTTGTGACCCGCCTCCCGGGGTGGTGGCTTCCCCCAATACTAAAGGAAGAGCTACGAATAGATATCAAGCGAAAAAGATCACGAGAAGAAGAAGAAGAGCGCCCTGCTACTCGAAAGGAATAATGAATGAATAGCTATAATACAAGGAAGTACAAGCCACCGGCATACAACACACCCAAGCGCTTGTGGTGAGTTTGTTTTGTGATGTGCCAAGAGTGGTGAGTGGCATCTCAACCCGCCGAGAAGCGACTAGCGATGCCAGACACCACCACGCATGGCTCTGTGGCAGACAGCACCTACACGTAGCTATAAAAAATCTGACTCCCCAAAAACAAGACAAACAGCAGAACCAATAACAACAATAATAATTATATAAGAATATTCCTCCTTCTCCTCCTCCTTCCTCTTCCCCTTTATTCTTCTCTTCTTTCTCTTCCCTCCTATTCTACTTTCTCTACCTAATTCCTCCTCCTTCATCACCACTACTACTACTACTACTACTGCTACTATTACTGCTGCTACTACTACAACTACTACTATTACTGTTGCTACTACTACAACTACTACTGATATACTGCTGTTGTAACTACTACCAGTACACCAAACTGCTATAAGAAAAGGTTAGGAGGAGGAAGAGGAGGAGGAGAAGGAGAAGGAGAAGCTAGGAGGTGGAGGAGGAGGAGGAGGAAGAAGGGTGGAGCATCAGAGCTAATTTTGGTGTGGATGATAAATTTGTAAACACAGCTGAGAGCGTGGAAGCCTTGTGATTGGCTGAAACTTTTTGAGATATACTATGTGATTCGCTGGCGAGGCTGTGACGTCATTGTAGTCGCTCAGCCAATCAGCTATCGGTGCCGATAGCAGCCATGTGCCGCCACTGCCATGTCTCGTACCGAAATACCCACTAGCGCCGGGGTGTAGAAATAGAGGGATGTTGTTGAGCGAACAACCGTGACCTTTAACTCTCTCAGAATGTCTGCCCAGATGCCAATTTACTTAATAAGATTACGCTGCCCATTAACTCACAAGGTAACTTAATTCAATATCATATACAGGCCAACGTCAGAGCAAATATGAATAAATGAGCTAGTGGTAGAAACATAGATATAATAATAAGGCAAGAGATACAATTCATTACGAAAGGTAACTCAATGGAGGGGCCTGGCGACACAGTAAAAGTATTGAATTTGAAATATATTTTCAATATAATGTTTATACGATTGAAGCCTATTCCCGACGAAAAGGGCACTTATAGTGAAAAGGGCAGGGGCTGAAGCACCCTAAGCAGCCCCCCACCCCTGTGTACGCCCCTGATTCAGTGCATTTCGCCTCTTTGCCATCCTCTAATGGTGTTACTTTGCGAATTAGCACAGCATAGCGGGTAGTCGATGGCCGAGTAGTTAGCGTCTTGGGGTGGTGTGCTCAATGTCCCGAGTTCGAATCCTGCCGGGAGCAACTCTTTTGACCTTCTTTAATGTGGTCGACAAAAGCCTGGTAAGGGAGCAGAAGGTCCGGAGCTCAAGTCCCACCAAGGAGCAACTGTTAAATCCATTGTCGAGTGGCTGAAGAATCCTGTATGCAGATATACCTGTTCTCCGACTGCGAGTGCGACGCAGGAAACACCAGGTGGCAGGATGAGCCTGGCGGAGGATTCGAACATCACAGAAAACGGCATCTTCACATAAGACCACAGGTGTCACTATAAAAATCCAGCCTGCGCAACCAACGGGCGAGAGCCACCGTCATCACGACTCTCCAGAATGTGCAGGGCCAACCACTTGAGCCATCAAAAGAAAAAAATAGCCTACAGGCGCTATAGGCTCCAAGGTAAAAAAAAAAACCATTAAAAAAACATGCCCCTTCCATCTCGACATGAAAGTTGTGGATAGCTGCCACGATATATGTGGCTGTAGGAGGCCGCAGTCTCTACGCTATTCCTTATAATTATTGATTTAGGTGAACGTGGTAGATGCTTGGGAGCGAGGTTTTTATCGTGGTGGACCTGGATCAGTCTGATGAAGTGATCGTGTCCATGCCCTGCAATAAGTTCACGGTCTTTTTATGTGATATTACATATATATACAAATATAATGCATTTCTATTGCAATTTTCATATCCCTTATGAAAATAGTTAAGTATTGTATTGTACTATAGCAAAAATACTACAGTTTTGCCGCTCTTGCCAAGATTTTAGATGTCCCTGCAGAATATAATTATTCATAAGATCCTACTTCCATATGTTGCTGTATACATACCACCAAGGTATCATAACTACACCTAATTGAAACCAGTATAATTTTGCATCTGGTCTTCATGTTATGAGTATTGAATGAGATGAGAATTAATGGAAAACCTGAACATATAGCTGGATCATGCCCGAGAGGTATGGTATGAAATAGGCGATCTGATTCGCATTGACCTTAAAGGCTCCACCCACACTCAAATATGGAGCTGAGTGTATAATTATACGAATTTGAGCAGTCATATCCAGCAGGTGTATGTTGAAAACAGTATAAAACAGTGGGAAGAGCTTCAATTTGTAAAATTATGCGATTTTGTTCAGGTACAAAAATGCCGTATATTTGTTGTGAGAGATCTTTTAAAAGAAGAACAACATCGTCATCACTTCTTGATCAAATTTCAGCTTCCCTCGTGTTTGTCACTCAGCTTGATTCTTCACGGGTAGAAAGTGTTGGAGCAAATTCCCTTGCAAGGTGAAAGGGTCCCCCTTCACCGTCGTTGTCAAGGCGACACACGGCATAAAAGCACTGAGAAAAATAATTAACCGTCCCCAAAATAATCATAAGGTCACCAGTAAATTCATTATAGCGCGGGAAAATACTCAATGCCAGCTGAAAGACATCACAAGGCCGCAGGTTTAATTATTAACTCCAGGCTACAGAAAAGGCGGACGTCGTGTGCTGGCTTCCAACCTGCTTTGACGTGCCTTGTTTGGCTATGAGCCGGTTGGGCCTAATTCTCAAGGATTATAAATATTCCACCAGGATTAATCCCTCAAATTTTCATATTTTTGTAAGTAACACTGTAAACCCTCAGCTACACATGATATAGTGCGGCTGTCTATCCTAGGAGAGTTTTGAAGGGCAATTGAGTGAGAACTGATCACATAGATGGCGACTAGTTACTTGACACTTGTGTGGTGGGGGTGATGGTAGTGCAGGCAACAATGTCAAGCATGCGTGAGATATATTTTGCGAGCAATCAAGAACTCATCAATGAGGTATTGATGAGTTCAACATCGTCAATTGATTTAAAGCAACTTAAATCTACATGTATGTAAGTAAACACAGTAAACAGTCAGGGTTTTCCTCGCGTATCGTCGATAATACTATGAATCGTTACATACAAAAACCGTTGTATTACATCATTATTATCATCGCTGATTATCAATTGTTCATATCATTTTCCATTAGTTATATGTTAAATTCTTTCCGTATGCGAGTCGCTGTGTGATTTCCTTTATATCAAGGACACGACAGAAAAGATAATCTGGAGATTCCTACACAAGACTATATAGCTGAAGTGGAACATAAAAGCCGTAATATCCCCCCTCCATAATATCTTCTGTTATTGACAGCAAAAATGTGATAATTGCATGAACAGTAGGCGACTTGCACCAAGCCTGTATGTGTATGTGTGTGTGTATGTGTGTGTGTGTGTGTGTGTGTGTGTGTGTGTGTGTGTGTGTGTGTGTGTGTGTGTGTGTGTGTGTGTGTGTGTGTTCATCTAGTTGTATTCATCTAGTTGCCTTTTACAGGGCCTGAATGAACTACACTCGTATACCCCGTCTCCATATCTACAATTTTTAGCATTCAT